>NQII01015384.1:5117-24108 GCA_002778355.1 Clitarchus hookeri
AAAAAAAAAAGGGGGGGGGGGTGAAGCTTGTTGTTTAAATCTGAGATAACTATAGAAAAAAAAAGAAGTTTACATGAACGTGCTGTTATTTTTCCGTTTCATATATTTATATGGACAGTTTTTAATGGCCGAGTTTTCTGTTTTTATTTATAATAACGCGTTCATTATGTGTCTAGTACATAAATTGCATTCAACATGTCATAAAATTTTGAGGCGAATGCAGTTAATATTACAACATTTATTAGCAACTTCGTGTATTCATGTGTTATATGTATGACGTGCAATGAATATATTGTTAAGGTCATTTGTCGCACACTCAGTAACTCCTCGACTGTGGCAGCTAAAATATAAATAATACTAGTAACACCAAGGTAACTCTAAAATAAATGTACTATGTACCACTTCATAACTGAAATTTACTAAAAATTCAAAACATACATTATGGTAGCACTGCGTACAAAAGTTTTCTATTCGATATGACAAAAAAACTTGTGTTAGTAAGTGGGTATTCAATATATTGTATTATAAATCTCACCAGATAGAAAGAGACGGCGG
Organism: Clitarchus hookeri; assembly: GCA_002778355.1. NCBI lineage: Eukaryota > Metazoa > Arthropoda > Insecta > Phasmatodea > Phasmatidae > Clitarchus > Clitarchus hookeri. The sequence continues at coordinate 5,673 of NQII01015384.1, forward strand.
TGTTTAAAAGATAAGAAGGAAATGATATAATCAATAATATTAATATATTTTATTGAGTATTTTAAGATTCCCCGAGTTAAATTATAAAGCTTATAGCCCTGCCTTGGAAATAACAAATGCATCACAAATGTTAGCCTGTTAATAACGGGACGTTCCATAAAACTATATAATTTTTGCGGAAGATACGATTAATTTTAACAGGTTTCCATAAATGCGAAATATTGTCTGAACATTTTAAATTGAGTATTTCAAATAAATGACAGAAAACACTTTTTAAGAATGTATTACTGAATAATTACCTCGTATTACTATTTTTCGCTCTTGTTGGTTGGCGCCTGGTTGTTGAACAGCTAGGTCCCAACGGGCAAGCAAATTCCACGGTTTTGTCGGCACGTGTGACGGAGATACTGGAATTGGTTCCGACACTTTCATATCGCCTGCTCTACGGTTTAGCTGCACAGCCATTGTATGAGCAAGTTTTACATGGCTTTAGCACCAATTACCTGTAATCTCCCTGTCATGTTAGGTCAGGATTACATGATAATCTCCCGTAAATGAGAAACGTCTACGGATGCTTTGCCATGCCTACCACAATGATCAACATGCGTATCCTCGTCTGTGATCTCCCTCCTCCCCTTGCTCACACTCTCTAGTTGTCTCTCTTGTTAGTTCTTGGTGGTATTGAGAGAGGGGTTTTCGACAAATTTTCAATATGTGTCTGGAGTGCAGACTGATAGTACTACAAACTGAATAAAGCTAGCCGACGAGCCATACGTGAAATGTCTCTTATGGAATTATATTACATATCTGACGTTACCTCACGGGAGAGAAAGGATCTAAGAGCTCGTTTGCCTATTGCGAGGAAGTGAAATCAAATCATTAACTTTCATGATGCGATTATTATTGATTTATTTCACAACCAATTCTCTTCTGTCTGTATTTTTGGCTTCCACTTCTTCCGCCCTACCACCTTCCATGCATGCTGCCTCATGTATACCCTCCCATTTCTTACAGCCAACATCCTTCCCTTCTCTGTTCCCAGCTTCCTACTTTATTTACTCATCGCGTCCATTCTATTTCCCAACACTCCTTCCTTCTTTAGTACTGTCTCATTTCCCACTTTCTTGGCCCCCTTTAGCGTATACGTTCACATAATTTTTTTTCTCTTTATCGTTCCTTACTTCTGGTTATTTTGGTTTTTCTACTTTCCTTTCTAACTCAATTCCATTCTTAGTTTTCTGCCTTCACTTGATTTATTCTCCTGCTATCTCTGTCATTTCACTATTCACTTCCTGCCTAACTATATTTTTTCCTTGATTCCGATCTTTCTCAATGCCTTCATTGCCTTCTGCACATTCTTCTATTCTAACCTTCTCCTTAACTTGCACTATTGACTTCTTCTCTTCATCACTTTGTCCTTTATGTGACTCCTTTAACAGTTTTCTCTAAAGCGGCACTTTCAAACGAGGTTGCAGATTTTAAATACTCTTAGGCCCTTAAAAATTCAGTTGCTATTTAAATTAAATAATTTGGTTTAGTATGTAATCCGTCTTCCGATTATCCCAATAGCAAGAAGTTGAAAAGTTAATAAATAAGAAAATTGGAAATTTGTCGTCTCTTTTCTTTTTTATTTTTCGTCTTTTCTCCCTTCGCTATTCTCCCTGCCCTCGCTGCATTCAATGATATTCTCTTCCCTGTTTGGAAAGTTATAATTTTTTTAATGGTTTAACCGTTTATTATATATGAGTTAACAATCATAACAGAGAGTAAAATCATTAAAAAGATGGCATTTCGTAATATTTTTTAAGACTTCATAAATGACAAAACAGATGCATAAGCAGCAAGAATGCTGGATATTTTTCGAAAATATTTTGCATAATTCCATTTAGTATTCGTTTCAAATTGTTAGTACTCAGAAAAAGTGCAATGCCCGGAGCCGTGTTATTTGTGATTATCAAAATATAAATAAAGAGTTGTAATTAGATAAATATACCATACCTGTTATTGACGTAGTTTTTAACATCTGAAACAGGCGAAGTATTTCATGAGCTTAGATTTAAACTCAGTTTCTCTTCAGTACGATTCTTTTCCAGCTATTAGGTAAATTTTGTACGGCTTTGTTTACACCTACATTGACGACGTATGTATATTTAGTGATGTGCTGGACGAGCATTTTGAACACATTCGCAAAGTGTTGCAAGATTTACGCGAGGCTGGTTTAACTGTAAACCCGAGGAAGATTAGTTGGGCAGAACATTAAGTTCGGTATGAAGAGCTTGTGTTTTCAAAATGTTATTTAAGGACAGATCCTGGAAATTTTCTGGTACCCAAAAATATCAGAAAAGTAAGAACATTTGTTGGGAAAGGTGGCATTTTATGAAAAATATATTCCGAATATTTCAAAGCTCTAAGAGCATTTTAATTTTTTCAAAAGTAGGCATATTTTTTACCGATGGGGTTCTGAACAGCATCAAGCTTTTCAAACTTGAAAGGAATGTTTGTTTAACCCACCTTTATTGCTTTTGTTAGATTTTGAAAAAAAAACTTTTCATTTGCGTACAGATGCTAGTTCCGTAGATATAGGGGCTGTTCTTAGTCAACAGAAGGAAGGTATGTTTGTACCTGTTGCGTATGCTGCCAGATATTTAACAGCCACGGAAAAAGTTCGTCATTTATGAAAAGGAATGTATTGCGTGTTTATGGGGGATGGAATGGTTTGAAGAATATTTAGGGAATGCTCCATTTGAGCTTTATGCTGACAACCAAGCTCCGAGTTGGCTACTCGCATCACAAAAACCCGTGGGTGGTCTAACCAGGTGGTTGGTTAGATTGTCACGATTTTAATACAGTATAAATCATGTACGTGGAATCTAAAATAGGGTGCCTAAACGTTATCACGCATGTTTTGCAAGGACGAATTTGAACCAGTACACGACAATAGGAATGTTTCTATGGTAGAGTGTGTAAAAGAGGAATATCCTTTAAATTTTGGGGTTTTACATTTTACCAAGGTGATTGTAAGTTTGAACAATTAACAACGCAATTACGCAGAGTGCGCGACAATTTTAGCAGACATTACTGATGGTAAATCTAAATACGAATAATATCAGGGATTCGTTGCCGAACGGATCAGAAAGGGGAAGTGATGTGTGTTAGCACCAAAAGACTTACGCTCTATGATATTTAAATACTTTCACGAATCTTATTAAGGAGGCCATGTAAGCAGCGAAAAAACCACTACTCGTCTATTGGAGTATTTTACATGGCCTAACGTGCGGAAAGATTAAGATGAATGTTTCATGACTTGTGAATCCTGTCAGAGAGCTAAGCCTACAAATACCTCACCCTCCGCAAGGGAAATGTGCAGGTTCTGTGGCGGAATACCCATGGGAGAGATTATACTTGGATATTGTGGGACCGTTGCCGCGAAATGCGTCTGATTATTTGTATGTGCTGGTAGGTGTAGATACTTTCAGCAAGTTTTGCTTTTCGTTCCGCTACATAGTATAAAAGCCATTGAATTATGTAAGGTGATAAGTAAAAGTTTGTTTGCCCTTTTCGGGTCTCTATATCAAGGGGTTACGGAAAATGCAACATATTTTACCTCTGTAGAGTTTCGTGACTTGATGTTACAGTGGGAGGACAAGATGGTACAAATTTCGCNAATGCAACATATTTTACCTCTGTAGAGTTTCGTGACTTGATGTTACAGTGGGAGGACAAGATGGTACAAATTTCGCTGTACCATCCACAGGATAATATAGTGAATAGTTATAACAGCAACTTAAAAGTAACTTTAAGGTGTTTCGAGTCTGATACAAAACATACATGCGATGAAGTCTTCTATAATTTGCAGATATGTTTTAATAATGGGGTTGGTGAAGCCACAAAGTTCACACCTGCCGAAATATTCTTTGGGGAGAAATTACCTCATCCACTTATAAATAGTTGGGCACCGGAAAAATTGTATTGGAGAAATATTGCTAACTAAACATGTCAACTCTTCGGTCTGAAATTTCTACAAAATTTTATGAAACATTATTAAAGATTGGTAGCTCGTTTTAATGTATATTAAGTAGAATATTCAATTTAATGTTGGTGATTTAGTCTTGTTACTTGCACATCACCGTCGTAGTAGGTCAGATTATTTTGCAGTTAAATAAGCACCAAATTGGGTAGGCCCATACAAAATTGTACGTTTTTTAACATTTGTACCTGTTGTGCATCAAGATCCTCAGGATATTACAAAACAATTTAAAGCGCTAAACCCAATTAAAACCAGAATTTATTTAAAAATAATATGTTTTGTTACCCACCATCCCTCCCCAGGAATTAATATTAAAGGGAATAATATGGAAATATTGAATTTTAATTGTACTTTGGGGAAATGATGTAAACCCTCCTGGTTCTGTCTATGATTACTCCGATATTTATCGTGAAAATTGCTCGGCAATTTTTCTGGTATGGGGAAATTCATCTCCGGAGAGAATATCTGTTCCAGGAAAGCCACTGGAGAGTGTACGTGGTCCAGCGATACGTGGTTGGGGTGCAGGGCTGGAGCCTTGGATGGGACTGGCCACCTCATCGAAGTTTTCGTTGCTGCAAGACCCATCACTGCAACTGTTTGGAAGGGAGGATTAAACGGTGTCCCATTGGAATAATACGTGACGTCCTTGCCTTCCCGGTGAGTCTGGTCAACATCGATGCAACTGCCCTATTACAAAGAGCGACGCCAGGTGCGAGGCCCGGCAGCATGACCGCCACACATGGGAGCTGGGCTCAGACTACGGCGCTCTGCTCGAGGCACGACCGGCGATGTGTCCTCTCCTCTCCGACACCACATCACACAACGCCCTAGAAGTTCAATATAGAAACCGCGTTTGGGGTGACGACGAAATATCCGTTGTTGAGTTTCGAGACCATACCAGAAAATTATTGTGCGGTAAGGATTTTCAGTATAAATAGGGGTCCCAGGCATACGACAGGCTAGGGTTGGCGTAGCTTTGCACGGGAGAGGATGTCCTAAATTGTAAATTAATTTAAGTACTGTTCAGATTTAAACGACGCTAAACTTTTGAAAGAATTGCTAAAATTATATTTTATATTCCCTGGGTATAAATATATTTTGATTCATCCTTGCTATCACTTTAAGAATTTTGTAAATATTTTTCTATTTAACGGGATTTAAATATTTTCGGCACTCGAACACCATAATAAGAAGTGTTTTCTGTGAATTAACTTTGTTATTACTCAAGTATTAATTAATATTGTGTGAAATAGGCATGTTATATTTTATAGTGGACGAAATTATTTACTTATATTTACATTTGTATTCATTTTTGAGAATTGTGTTAATAACATAAAAGATTATGGGAGGATATCCCCATCCCACAAGGAAGAACAGAAAAAATATAAGGTTTTCCACAATAAATCATTCAATTTTCTAATGGTTGCTCCTATTCCAATTTCCAAGTTCCTGTTCTTCTTTACCATAGGAGTGATGCATGGGAACAGTGGTGCTGATGCATTGAGAGAACAGGTGTTCTCTGGGTGCTACTAGTTGGGCCCAGGTGACAGCCGACATCTCGGTGTATTGCCACAGCGAGTAAAGAATTCTACCATTCATTCTAACACTCGCATGAAGCCAGAAAACATCAAGGATGACTCTGTGCTTCGGACTGTTTATGCATTTCCGAAAAGGTAGGAACCACACAAGCCTAAATACAAGACCCGCGGCGCGCATCTCCATTCAGAAAGTCATCTTCGAGAAAGGGTTCACAGCAAATTGGTGCCCCGAACTCTTTCGTGTGCGACTTATACGCAACTACGCTCCGAGCTACTATCTAGATCATCATGTTTATATATGCTCAACTCACCATGTTCACCAGCTCCGAAAAGCAGTCGTAGCTCATTTCCCTGTTGTGCAAAATCAAACAGTACACAGCAGTGTTCGCAGACATGTTTTCCTCAGAAATAAATTCTATACGACAATCCACCATGCCATTTGAACTTGCTCGTTTTGTTTAGATATGTCAAAGACCATCCATCAATGGTGTTTTGTAGAATCTTTCTGGGCTCAGTACGGGGTATAACTCGCGCCTGTAGTAGGAGGCTTGAAACTGAGTGTACAGATAATATGGCAAAATAAATCCTTCTTAGTCGAAGGAGGTATTTAAATATTATGTATGGATAGCTTTTGATATTCAAAAGTATTTTTACATTCTGAACATTGCAGCGGTCGAAGGTATATTTGTCAGCCGAGATGTTGTGTTGCTTGTTAATTTGAAATTACACTATGACATAGCGAGGTCCCAACGTCAACCCACGAGCTGTGAGATTTGTTACTTGATACAATTCGTAGTATTATACTTGTTTCTTGCGAGAACAGGGGCCACGGTGGCAGAGCAGTTAGCCTGCTCACCTCTCACCAAGGCGGACCTGGTTCAATCCCCGGCCGGGTCACTCCCGTAAGTAGTGTGATTATCTTCGTTTTGGGACAACGGCGTCTGGTGTCGGGGCTCAGAGCTGTTCATGCTCCATCATTCCGATCGCCCGGTGGCAATTTTTCCTTAAAAGTTCCCTTTTTCTCACAAAATGGACAATTTTTCTTCAAGATTTCCCTTTTTCCCTTTGAAAAGTAGAAGCATAGATAAAGGTTGATATAATCCGTATCTCCCATGTTGTACTCGTTGACCGTAAATGCAGCGCTGCAAGGTGCTGGAAAAGTACAAATTCAATATGGCTTGTATCTCGGCGCCAGCTAGGCGGGCTAGCCTGCGACGTCACATACCTAGCAACGTATTACGATTTATTTACATGGGTTTCTATGCAATCTTTGGCTTACACTCAAGTGTGAGTATTTGTATGGCACGAACATGCGTGTTTATATATCCCATACAAACACAAGTATGCGTGCATTAAATATATTTCATAAATACATACACTTTCACTGTATTTGTATTTTATATGCAAACATGCGCGAGTGTGCGTGTTTTGGTTTGGCTGTTGGGGACGCAATTTGAATACTGTATTTGTTGTAATATTACATAAAATAATTAATTTTAATTTTTTTATAGTTTACTTTTAGGATTAGTATACTTCAGTGACTTGTTACAAATCTCACAACTGGGATGTAACGAATGCAAATAAATGAATTAATGTATAAATGAATGTAACCAACTACCATTCAGCAAAATTGTTTTCTGAACAAAATGAAGTAATACCTGTCGTTTTAGTATTATAATAAGTGTAGTTAGGAATTTATAGTTTATGATAAAGAATGTGAACTGCCCACAATTATATAAAATATAATTTGATGTGACAATATATAAGATAAATTGTAAAAAAAATTCTCATTAAACAAAATAACTATATCCGTTATTTCCTCCTTTCACACTCAGTGTTATTTCAAGTAAGAATCTAAGTTATTTCAATAACTACTGTGGTGAACACTACAGCTCCGAATACTTCAATTTCATTAAATAATGTTGAAAACTTAAGAAAATGGTCTCTCATTATGCAAAAAAGCTGATTGCTCAAAGTTTTGTAAACATATATCCAGAATCAAACTTTTTTCAGTATCTACAAACATTATTACAAAGTTCGCAGCAAGTAACTTTTCTTGGTGCTAATAATTTTTACTATTGAAAAAAAACAAATACTTTTACCAGATTACTAATAATCCAATACCTGTTCGATGATGCATTAAACTGTAATTAGCAACTGTTATGAACCATAACTTTCCCAAACAATGTTCCAAAGTTTATGAAAATGTTATTCAATAATTGTGCATAATTTTATGCGTGTTTTCTGCTGTGGTGCATGTTTAAATAAGTAACTTCCAAGTTTTTGACAGAAACATAAGTGGCATTTAATGTCTACTTAATTATTGGTTGAAACTTCGTGAAAAGTGATTCGTTCCCAATTCAAGCTTACTTTGACCACAAAATTAAATTGTGTTTTTACCTTTTATACTAGTTACTTTAATGCACACTGTCATTGTTTGGTTTACTTGGGTTACAAATCTTGCTGAAACATTTTCAATTAGTTATCCTAACCTTACAAAAACAAGCCCTGTCAGCAAATATTTCATCCACCTAGAATAATGAAGAAATGTTTTTATTCTGCTGAATTAACCTACATTGGGCGAATCATTTGTTAAAGTTAAAATAACCTAGCAAAATAAATGCTTTTCTTTAGATTGAACTAACCTATTCAATTAAGCGATTTCCCACCAATTTCCCTAAGTTTAACAGCTGTAGCAGGTTTTTTTTTCATGTAAACTGAGTTACAAAATGGGCCTATGCAATAATGATCCAGTAACTACTATAAAACTTAATTTCCCTACACTGAGTAGTGTTTACCCTGACAATAACTTTATTGTTAACTAAGCACTGTAAGAGAACAAAGGGTTTAACATAAATATAAATTTGCTGTGTAACATTATCGGCAACATGTTGGAATCTGAGCTGATATAATGTAAAAAAATTTTATCTAAACCACACGAATTAAAAAATTAAATATATAAACCGTAATTGTTTCAGCCAAAACAAAATTTTCTCAGAACTGCTGCTGCAGGTTTACATATTTTCATTACTGTTAAAGCTAAGGATCCACCAAATTTATATTCTGGTTCTGAAGAAAATTTTACACTTAACATATTTAAAACATGAAATCGATGTCAAATGGTCTTAGGAACCTCAGATTAAAAAACTGTAAACAACTTCATGAACAGATATAAATGTTTTACGTCTTTACGAACATATTAAATGAAAATGATTATGTTTTGCAACTCTTTGCTACACGTGTTCTTATATAAATATATCTGTATAAAATCATTCACTAGAAGACCAAGTCCATTTCTGCTAATCGCTGGCAAAACTCATAATAATAATATAGACATAAATTTTAAGTTTTATCTATGATCAGCCCTTAAACTGATTTACCGAACCGAACATAAAATGAAGATGGCATTTTTACATAGTTCCTCTGGAAAACATTATGCATAATGAATTTGAAGCTCACATCTTTTTAGTTAATTTCGTGGATATCGTCTGGTTATGCACTGAACCCTCCACATCTAAATTCATTCATTTCAGTTCCTGTAGCCATTAACATTCCCTAACAATTTTATAACTGTATATAAGGATGAAATTCCACTCCAAATTATGGTATCATCTTTGTGCTGTAAATTGTGCAGGGAATTATTCTAATAAACTAAATTAATTGAAAGTGAATCACTAATACAATTGAAAATTCATCATTATAGACTAAAGGCAAAGAGCTTGACATGATTACAAANTGTACAGATAATATGGCAAAATAAATCCTTCTTAGTCGAAGGAGGTATTTAAATATTATGTATGGATAGCTTTTGCTATTCAAAAGTATTTTTACATTCTGAACATTGCAGCGGTCGAAGGTCGATTTGTCAGCCGAGATGTTGTGTTGCTTGTTAATTTGAAATTACACTATGACATAGCGAGGTCCCAACGTCAACCCACGAGCTGTGAAATTTGTTACTTGATACAATTCGTAGTATTATACTTGTTTCTTGCGAGAACAGGGGCCACGGTGGCAGAGCAGTTAGCCTGCTCACCTCTCACCAAGGTGGACCTGGTTCAATCCCCGGCCGGGTCACTCCCGTAAGTAGTGTGATTATCTTCGTTTTGGGACAACGGCGTCTGGTGTCGGGGCTCAGAGCTGTTCATGCTCCATCATTCCGATCGCCCGGTGGCAATTTTTCCTTAAAAGTTCCCTTTTTCTCACAAAATGGACAATTTTTCTTCAAGATTTCCCTTTTTCCCTTTGAAAAGTAGAAGCATAGATAAAGGTTGATATAATCCGTATCTCCCATGTTGTACTCGTTGACCGTAAATGCAGCGCTGCAAGGTGCTGGAAAAGTACAAATTCAATATGGCTTGTATCTCGGCGCCAGCTAGGCGGGCTAGCCTGCGACGTCACATACCTAGCAACGTATTACGATTTATTTACATGGGTTTCTATGCAATCTTTGGCTTACACTCAAGTGTGAGTATTTGTATGGCACGAACATGCGTGTTTATATATCCCATACAAACACAAGTATGCGTGCATTAAATATATTTCATAAATACATACACTTTCACTGTATTTGTATTTTATATGCAAACATGCGCGAGTGTGCGTGTTTTGGTTTGGCTGTTGGGGACGCAATTTGAATACTGTATTTGTTGTAATATTACATAAAATAATTAATTTTAATTTTTTTATAGTTTACTTTTAGGATTAGTATACTTCAGTGACTTGTTACAAATCTCACAACTGGGATGTAACGAATGCAAATAAATGAATTAATGTATAAATGAATGTAACCAACTACCATTCAGCAAAATTGTTTTCTGAACAAAATGAAGTAATACCTGTCGTTTTAGTATTATAATAAGTGTAGTTAGGAATTTATAGTTTATGATAAAGAATGTGAACTGCCCACAATTATATAAAATATAATTTGATGTGACAATATATAAGATAAATTGAAAAAAAATTTCTTATTAAACAAAATAACTATATCCGTTATTTCCTCCTTTCACACTCAGTGTTATTTCAAGTAAGTATCTAAGTTATTTCAATAACTACTGTGGTGAACACTACAACTCCGAATACTTCAATTTCATTAAATAATGTTGAAAACTTAAGAAAATGGTCTCTCATTATGCAAAAAAGCTGATTGCTCAAAGTTTTGTAAACATATATCCAGAATCAAACTTTTTTCAGTATCTACAAACATTATTACAAAGTTCGCAGCAAGTAACTTTTCTTGGTGCTAATAATTTTTACTATTGAAAAAAAACAAATACTTTTACCAGATTACTAATAATCCAATACCTGTTCGATGATGCATTAAACTGTAATTAGCAACTGTTATGAACCATAACTTTCCCAAACAATGTTCCAAAGTTTATGAAAATGTTATTCAATAATTGTGCATAATTTTATGCGTGTTTTCTGCTGTGGTGCATGTTTAAATAAGTAACTTCCAAGTTTTTGACAGAAACATAAGTGGCATTTAATGTCTACTTAATTATTGGTTGAAACTTCGTGAAAAGTGATTCGTTCCCAATTCAAGCTTACTTTGACCACAAAATTAAATTGTGTTTTTACCTTTTATACTAGTTACTTTAATGCACACTGTCATTGTTTGGTTTACTTGGGTTACAAATCTTGCTGAAACATTTTCAATTAGTTATCCTAACCTTACAAAAACAAGCCCTGTCAGCAAATATTTCATCCACCTAGAATAATGAAGAAATGTTTTTATTCTGCTGAATTAACCTACATTGGGCGAATCATTTGTTAAAGTTAAAATAACCTAGCAAAATAAATGCTTTTCTTTAGATTGAACTAACCTATTCAATTAAGCGATTTCCCACCAATTTCCCTAAGTTTAACAGCTGTAGCAGGTTTTTTTTTCATGTAAACTGAGTTACAAAATGGGCCTATGCAATAATGATCCAGTAACTACTATAAAACTTAATTTCCCTACACTGAGTAGTGTTTACCCTGACAATAACTTTATTGTTAACTAAGCACTGTAAGAGAACAAAGGGTTTAACATAAATATAAATTTGCTGTGTAACATTATCAGCAACATGTTGGAATCTGAGCTGATATAATGTAAAATTTTTTTATCTAAACCACATGAATTTAAAAATTAAATATATAAACCGTAATTGTTTCAGCCAAAACAAAATTTTCTCAGAACTGCTGCTGCAGGTTTACATATTTTCATTACTGTTAAAGCTAAGGATCCACAAAATTTATATTCTGGTTCTGAAGAAAATTTTACACTTAAAATATTTAAAACATGAAATCGATGTAAAATGGTCTTAGGAACCTCAGATTAAAAAACTGTAAACAACTTCATGAACAGATATAAATGTTTTACGTCTCTACGAACATATTAAATGAAAATTATTATGTTTTGCAACTGTTTGCTACACGTGTTCTTATATAAATATATCTGTATAAAATCATTCACTAGAAGACCAAGTCCATTTCTGCTAATCGCTGGCAAAACTCATAATAATAATATAGACATAAATTTTAAGTTTTATCTATGATCAGCCCTTAAACTGATTTACCGAACCGAACATAAAATGAAGATGGCATTTTTACATAGTTCCTCTGGAAAACATTATGCATAATGAATTTGAAGCTCACATCTTTTTAGTTAATTTCGTGGATATCGTCTGGTTATGCACTGAACCCTCCACATCTAAATTCATTCATTTCAGTTCCTGTAGCCATTAACATTCCCTAACAATTTTATAACTGTATATAAGGATGAAATTCCACTCCAAATTATGGTATCATCTTTGTGCTGTAAATTGTGCAGGGAATTATTCTAATAAACTAAATTAATTGAAAGTGAATCACTAATACAATTGAAAATTCATCATTATAGACTAAAGGCAAAGAGCTTGACATGATTACAAATGTGCCAGCCCGATAGTTAGGGCCGGGGGAGACAAGTCTGCTTTACCACTCTTTTAGAGGCACTGTGCACTCAATGAATGTAACTACGACACTGTAACAGTCTCAATACAGTCAATAGCTGTCTGTCACTTCACACTTGTAGGACTGTCACAAATGTATTGACATTAGACTGTGTAACGCAGGGCAAATTGGGCATGCCGACTCAGTCACAGAACGTTCTCAACAATCATTGCGAATGATCTTCGGACATTTCTACTTGGCTTTAATGGAAGCACAATTTAGGAATTTCAAGGATCAATACTGCCCTGGGCACTTTCATAGCACAGTCTACAGTTTCGCAAGCATGAATAAACTTTAAAGCATGTAAATCATTACTGGCTGGAAACCGACCACATGTAAAAAAAGTCCTTCCTTGTCATTTGAGACTTCATAAACTGCACGCATAGATTGCAAACAACACCTGAATAATCTAACGTTTGCATGTTTGGAAAATATTCTTAAGTTATGTTGCTGCATAGAACCAAAAATGAGCATTTGTTTTCAGGTAAGACAAACAGTCTTCTAGCTCACAACTACATATGCTACATAGCAATGCAATAATAAATATATTATATAGGCTATGATTTTTTTTAAACTTTTGCTAATTACATTAAATAATTCAAAAACAGTTGTTCCATAGGGTCTATGTTAAGTAATTCAAAACAACACTTGGTACAACAAATAATTTTATTAAGTACAAACAATACAAAACACTGCACCTGTCTAACTTGCATTGCAAATAAAACCAATAAATGCAATTCTTAACATTTTGCTTCAAAGCATACACAACAAAACCCTCAAACACACATATTATATCACTCACTATTAATAAAAAAGGGGACTCTAGGAATAATATTATACTACCATGTAGGTTTGTTGAAGCTAAATTCTAAGTATGTAGCTAGAGCTAATNGGGGACTCTAGGAATAATATTATACTACCATGTAGGTTTGTTGAAGCTAAATTCTAAGTATGTAGCTAGAGCTAATCTTTTATTGCACTGTCGATGATGGAGAAACTTTATCATCACCTGTTGCTTCACTCACTGAGAATGNCTAGAGCTAATCTTTTATTGCACTGTCGATGATGGAGAAACTTTATCATCACCTGTTGCTTCACTCACTGAGAATGAAGACTTTTTTTTAACAAATAGTAACAATTATTTTACCTACACATAAAAATTTGTCATCAAATTTGTTTTTGGAACAACAGAAATACATATTTTATAAATTCCAAAAGTTATTATTCTGAAACGTACAACAAAATTATTTTTTCTTCTATATTAAATAATTGTTAACAATTGTTAACAATACTCTTTCCAACAAAATCTACAATGTATTAGCATTTAAAAGTGAACTATTTTATAGAAATTGTTACAATTTAGTAAAAAATCTTGTTATTTTTTTTTTTATACAAAATTTAGTTTGACTATAAAATTCTGGAGATTATTTGCTATTCAAATTGTGGCTTTTGTGTACTATTTAACTTTCACGAAATTAAGTAATATCAAAAGTCTTATCTAAAATTCTGGCATTTCTTAACCATGATTAGCTAAATGTCACTGTCAATGTAATTGACTTTGAGTATAGCTGGGTTCCTCCTATGAACATTGTTAGTTCTTACATTCCCTCAAACCTAGTTTAAAAAAAACGAATTTCGAAACTAGCAAAACCTAAGCAAACATTAGGAACACATATCTTGAAAGCTTAATTATTATGTTGTTGGAATTTCAGTAAAAACTTATTGACATCAACCAAGTACAAAGATACATTTTACAGTTACATGAAATATGCAACTCTTAAGATTATCATACGAGAGACAGGCTATTTTTCCTTAAAAACCAGGGCAATACCTATTGACCACGAAGGTCAACAAATGTACCAAATTTCTTCTAACTCTTACAGCACACTTACACTAAATTTAAAGTATTCTGTACAAGTTTCACGAAAATTAATTCAGACATTCAGTTTTACAGCAGCTAACAACATTTTTTTGATCTAATTGTTTACATATGAGAAAACCAACTTTTTCTTATAATAACATTTGAATTACCACAAAGATTTTGATATAGGCCTAATAATACCATAGTATGGAAGACACAATATCTACCAGCTGACAGTATATTTCAAGAAATTTCAGTCCTTAATTTTACTAAAAACCTAATTTTTTCAGTATTTGTAATGTTAACTTGCAATAATCACTGTTTATATCAACTCTTATAAATTATTATTTTAATAGGAATACTGAGTATTTATTTGATCTCAAACAAATTAATTAATTCAATGGTACACTCATTCTTTATTTAATATCTTTTAATTTAATATTTCAATGCGAATACCAACTGTTAATTTCAGGTATTATAAATTATTACTTTCAATAAAAACTAGTTGAACTATGTGAGAAATGTTACACGTGCAGTATCAAAACATTTTCGTTACGTTATTTCTTTAAAACTGCTTACATACCAGATTAAACGCTCATTCTGCTACTTTAATAGACACACTGGTCTACAATGGAATTCTCGGAATTAATTAACAATATAGCAAATACACTTAGTAGTAGTGTCCGAGCACAAGCCGAAGGGGGAGGGGGGGTGGTACAGTGGTGCCACCCGCCAAGACCTCACAGGCGAGGCCGGCAGCCTCGTTCATCTCCACCCTTGCTGTTCACAACACAATGCAGCAACCCGTACACCTACAAAATTAGTTTAATTAAATAAAAAATTTTAATAAAAAAATTTTAAATTATTGGTCTTCCACACTATATTTTTAATAATTATGTAGGTTTAAAGTATTGCCGCAGATCACAATTCCCTTAAATGAAAAAAATAGTTTGATAAAAATTTAATAATTTCGGCCTGCCGCTTCGGGGACGTATTGATCTCCCTTTATAAAAAAAACCCCGTAAACCAAAATCTGTTAATGCGACAGTGCATTCCAGGTAGGACCTAGTAAAAATATTCGAATTTTAATACTTTATTTTTATTTTTATCAAATCATTCGATATATTTTTTGTATTTACTTTATTCAATTTGCTTTTACTGTTTAGCGAAGAAAAGAATATATATATATATTTAAAATAAAGCCGTCTACCCTTGTAACCACGCAACCGACAGGTGCGCGAGACAGATGCACCTGTCATAACAGGAGCGTACGGCAGGTGACGACCGTAGGGAAATGCCGCAAGAGGCAGGGAGGATGTGGGGCCCAGTGTAAATGACCCTGAGACAAGTGTGTCACCGCGCGTAAATAACTGGATGCAGGAGAAGAGGACCGAAAAGTATATAAGAACAAGCGTCCGTGGTTCGCCATCTTACTCCTGCCTCCTCTACTAGTATTTTCTCCACCCAATAATAAAGAGCATGCTTCCCTCCTATGGTCTGTCTCATATAAGTTGGCGAGATTTTGACAGTCAGTGAGTGACAAATTGACGTATACGAAACAAAAACATGCCATTTACAAAACCCTGTATCAGCTGATGCATGAAAGAACAAAAATTAATATTACGTTGGCTATTCTGAGAGCACTGCCGACGCACATCATATAAGCAGAAAATACGCGGAAAAGAAAGAGTTCTTAGATTAATTAATACATTTTATTTTATGTGGTCATAAAACAGCGATTTTTAATCTAACAAACTAAACTTCGTGCTAAAGTAGTAAGGTATAGGTGTTCAAAATGAAATGCATATTTAAAGGATCCGTATTAAAATGTAACAACTTCAAACCTTGGGAATTATTTTCACGTCGTATCCTTACTCTCCATCCATGCTTTCCATACACGCTTGATATTAATTGCAAAAGCCTACAGAAATATCACACGGTATTGCTGAATTATTTTTCAAATAATTTGACAAAATATATTTCAAACTCGTGTCGTTTCAAGCCAGTAATAGTAGAAAAGACAACTTTTAAAAAGACAGGATCAGGAGCAGGCCAAGTGCTGCCACTTGTTGAGAAACCTTTCGTTTGAGAGAAACACATTCGGCTCACAAAATCGTAACGCCATGCCATGCGCACCATCTGTCTCTCTCCCGAAGCACTTACCAGCCAGAAAAATATAGCTTTATTGTTTAAAATAACAAATTTACGAACATAAACCAATGGTTTTATTTTCCCGCGAGCTCTGTCCGTGTACAGCGAATTTTTTTACGGGTAATTTTCTTAGGGCCGGTAATCGTTGCGTCTATGTCCATTACACGCCATGTTGTTCTGCCACCCGCTTTGCAAAGTCGTTGGTGAGTTGGCGAATGAAAATTCGTTGTCAAGCAAGTCCCCAAAATAATTATTATTTCAATTCTTAACGAATCAGCTGTAACGTCCAAAGTGTGATAAGAACTACAATTACCGTCTCAAAAATGTTAACCCAAATTCGCAGTCTCGGATAAATTAATAAATAGTTGACAAAAATTAAATATTTGCAAGGTTATATATTTTTACTTTTATAACCTACGAATTTTTTAGACAGAGGTCAGTCTATAAATAACTTAAAGTTTTTTTAGCATTACAGTACAATGGCAAGTGGATTAGTTGACATCGTGTTTATAAAAAATACCGCCTCCACTTGACGCACCCGCTGATGGCGAAAGGATCCATAAACGAAAAGTATACATTTGGCACTGCTTTCTTCGAACTGTCAAAATCTCGCCAACTTACGTGAGACAGACTACTTTTTCTTTTCTCTTCTTAGTATAACAGTTAAGCTATAAGTACACTTAGGGAGGTTTTCATGGCCGAAAGTTGACCATGGCAGCCCAATCCCTACCTGCCGCAATTCAATTCCCCTTGCATGATTTCCTTTCCTAGTAGGCGTATAGGACTTAGTCCTAAGACGAAATTACCTCCCGTTCCTACCGCGGGGTTACACATAGAACTTAGTTTTAGAGTAGGCTAGAAAAAATTCGCCATCTTTCTGCTTCCTGCTACCAGAGATGCAACTTCTGCGATCTGCTGTCTTGATCTGTGGTTCTAGCCACTATTTCTCTGCAATATAAAGGATAAATTCCTACTATTTTTTTTAATAATGTGAGAAGACAGACAGCCACCACTGCAGTCCATACTAGGTTTTACCACGAAATCAAGGCGAACGTAGTATGCTGCCTATGTCTAGGGACCATAGTGCTGAGGGTTTGTAATGATAACTGGTGCCATGCAGCCGAGGACGCTATGCAAAATTCATAAGTATGAAAACGGCGCATGTTAAAAAATACTAATGAAGTTTGGTTTATTCACATGCCGAAGGAAAAAGAAATTGTCACTTACTGATGAGCAATAGGAATTTACTATTCTCGGTATATTAATATTCGCCAAAGATAAAATGTAATGAATTTTTAAAGAAATAGATCAACACTTATCACGTTTCTAGCTAAAATGTCTTATACCGACATGTAACACAGCTTAAGAAAAAATCTGCTCTTTACAACCGAGCTGCGTCGTGAAAGTGAAGTAGATGTGCTCGACCTTCTGGATGCGTTTCTCTTATATTTGCTATTATAGAATAATGCTGCGGTTTTTTTTAAACATCAATATCATGGACAGGAAACAGACAAAACAAATGTTATAGGCAGGCTCAATGATTTCATGGCACTCTGATTGGCTAGTTAAAAATATATATAAAAAGAAAGTTTAAATCCACATTACATACACATGCGAGCTACAGGTTTTTAAACTTATATGTCGGTTTTTGATAAGCCTTGGCGCAGTTCGTATGAATAGTCCATAGCGTAAGGCACCTACACGCATACCGATATCCATAAACCACTACTGACGTGACGCAACACTGTGATATCCAACCGGGTGGCATTTGTCAACTGTGGACGTGCCCAGCCCAAGGCTGTTCGGTTTCCGCGCCGACAATGCTACGCATTACGTAATCAAATGTATTTGTTCTTGCTTGTGTCTACAAAACTTTCGTCTAATGTA
>NQII01015385.1:0-19420 GCA_002778355.1 Clitarchus hookeri
TAAACATACAACAAATTTTAAATCTATCCTTTCACAATAAATGAATAATTTTCGTCATATCCAAAAAAAAAAAAACATTGAAATAATTCATCACAAATAGTTTATTCAATAATAACAATTGCTTGCAAAGGAAATGAAACTGAATTTCAACTTTAAAAATAACTAGAATTTTAAAATAACAATGTTCTAACATAGTTTCTTCAAAAACTATTAGAAAAATCATTATGTAGATGACAAGAATATTACCCCATTTTACATACTTAATGATCTAACGCAAAGGAGGGCAGCAAGAGCCATGCCCATAAAAGTCCCCATTTCTTAAAATGTGCAATTTAAAAATTACCATTGAAACATACTTTCCTTGGAGGCAGTCACAGATGATCCGGCAAAACTCCTACCGAATAAAATTATTCAAAAACTAACCACATTTAAGACATATGAATAAAACCTAACGAGATAGTCGTGGAAACAACTTACTGTAAAACATATACGTTAAAAGCTTGGAGAGCCAAAAAGGGGACAAACACTGCATGTTAAAATACGAAAAAAAAAAAACCGTTACACGACGTTTCCTTACTCCGAAACAAATCTTTGACTGACAGCTAAAACCGCAATTTAGAATAAGCTAGGAACACTGCTTACCCGAGACAAACACAACTATGCGACAGAAAATACCAAAATATTTTGAAACAGTCCATAAACACACTGATCGTTCTCCACGACTCACCGGTTTAAGGATCCATCGCTTAGTGGCTCGAGCGAAAAAGTAAAATGAAGTTGTCAACATGACGGTGGTTACGTCCTGTTGGGCGAGAAGGTGCGGTGGCTAATCCACTCCGAAGTTCTCTACAGGCGACGCTCTTCAGACGTCGGTGGGGTGAAGAATAGGAGGAGCCCAGGTCGCGTAACAACTTAAAATAAATTATCAAGCCCCAATAAATAATTATGAAGCACGAAGGGGGGAGGTAAAAGCAATGAAGAGATCTCTCCGGAGTGGGAGAAGGATATGATCTGAGCCGAGCATAGATTATACCACCGCACCGGAGTTGAAGAAGTTATTTACTCAATACGTTTTAAGAAAATTCGCAGAATGTAAAGTTACAGTAAATAGTTCAAAGCATGTAATACATATGGCTGGTTAAATACCGCATTTATTTCAAATCCGTATTTAATGGTTCCGTCCAAACCATGCTATTTAGGACTTTGATTAAGTGCTTAGAACTGTGTTACTATTTTGCGAATGATTGATATGATACAGACACATATCGTTTATCTCAAGTAGGTATTTAAAGCCCAGCAATAAAAACAACTGTATAATACACTGAAGAGCCAAAAAAACTGGTACACCTACCTAATAATCATGTAGAGCCCCCGCAAGCACGCAGAAGTGCCGCAAGATGACGCGGCATTGACTCGACAATTGTGTGAAGGTATCCAGGAGGCATTGAAATCTCCGCCAATTTGAGAAAGGGTTGCACGTCTGTGACGTTTAATGATTCTCGTCAGTCGTCGTTTGTCCCGTTCGTTCACAATCTTTTTCCGGCCGCAACGATGTCAAATATTTGATGTTTTACCGGATTCCCGATATTCACGGTACACTCGTGAAATTATCGTACGCGAAAATCAAAATTTTATTGCTACCTCGGAGATGCTATGTCCCATCTCTCGTGCACCGACTATAACACCAAACTCACTTAAATCTTGATAATCTGCCATTGTAGCAGCAGTAACCGATCCGGCAACTTTGCCAGACGCTTGTTGTCTTATATAGGAGCTGCCGACCGAATCACGTTGTTACTCTGATTGGTTCCATACCTCTTTTATTTGCGTACACACGCCTAAACCAGTTTTTGTGGCTCTTCAGTGTATATGTTCCCTATCTGATCGAATATAAATGGACACACTTATGTAAATGTAAAGTCGTGCCTGGATGTCACTACGACCGCCACCGCCGTAATGAAATGAGGTGGATGGCACGACGTGGCTCAGTGATACGCGACACCGGAGGCCAAGGAGCTCAGTGAATTTGGTTGCCACATCAGCAAGCAATCCGTTAGGAATCATTTCTGCCGTTATACATTTGCTGAAGTCGACCGTCGAAGAATGTGATTGCGAAGTGGAAACGGAAAGTCACATCCACAACAAAACCACGGCCAGGTTCGTCACGTGCGTTGGCCGACAGGGGCTGTCGAGTTTCGAAGAAGCCGTTAACGAGAACATCAGAAGTCACCGCGAGATGTCATCGCCCGTGAAATCCGCAGTACCCCCAATTGCGCAGCTATAGCCATGACTGTGTGCTGGGAGTTGTGCTGGGGTTCATAGCTAGCTCGGGCAACTGCTCATTAACCGCACATTTAGCCTGTGAACGCGTGTAAAGAGCGCTGCAGTTTGAATGTGGTGAACGAAACGTGCCGGCCTTTGTGATCCCCGCGGTGAAATTCTACGGAGGATGGCGGTATTTTTCGTGGAAATGACTTGGTCCTTTGTAACACTACGGGGCACGTAAAAGGCGGAAGACTATACGAACATTACGGCATGCTGCGTGTTGTCTACGGTAGAAGAGCAGTTCGGAGATGATGACATTGTATTTCAGTATGACAATACTCCCTGCCATAAAGCACGGTCCGTTAGTGAGTGGCTCATGGACAATATGGTTCTGGAAATGGAAAGTCCAGGCCAGAACCTCGACCTCAATCCCATATAAGACATCTGGGATGAACTGGAACGGCGACTGGGCGTCAGATCACAGCGACCCACATCCCACACTACACTTGCCACAGTACTGCAGAAATAACAATAGGCCATTCCCCAGGAGACGTTCTGACATCTGATCTGCAGTCTTCCCCGCAGGGTTAGAGCAGTAATAAAGACACGTTCTAACGCCTGCTACTGGGCAGTATGTCCTGGGAACACCCATAGGAAAGTTTCACGTGGATGCCCGGATACTTCTGATCAGATACCGTATTTATAAGTTTGCTTCGGACACAAATAAAAGTAATAATGACCCATGTAACGCTGTGTGTAAAAAAAAAAACCGTTACGAACTAGGGGAAATTTCTGACATGTGCTCCATCTCCAGAATTGTCCCGCCAGGATTTTTGAGTGCATGAATCGTTGCGTACGTCACTGATGGCCGATTCGTTTTCTCTGGGTGCTCCATTATTAATTTCTGCAGCCGCTCCATCCTATATCTCATCTCATGCTAGAATGAAATAATAATGGGTGCCTTTAATTCCCACATTTAAGGTGTTTCTTCAGATAGGTATTACCCTGCTCTAGTTTTACCACCACTCCCCGCTACTGATATGTTTACCGCGCTTAAAAACCTATTTCAAAGACAATATTCTCAGTACTTGAAATTAAATAGTAGTAACCCTGGCGCCTATTACTTGAACCAAAATGGTGGCCGAGCGAGATAGACACCAGTGCCGCTAGCAAGACGTAAGGAATCTACAACAGATGACATCCGATATGGCGGAAAAAGGTGTAAGAAGGAAACGAGGTGGGAGAGGCAAGATGGAATGTCAGAGCATGAAAAAATATGGAATTACAGAGCATGAAGTAACTAGATAGAATGTCATAGCATTAGTGGAAAATTCTAGTAAATAAGATGGCAGAAAGGTTAAGGTCAATGTCAACAAATAGCCAACGACCAGAATGACAGAGCAAGAGGTGACATCATCCAAGATGTAGGATGAATCCTGTACACTACGCATGAATCATGCACCAGAAGTAACTTCATCATACTGTTTTCGGCCCACGTTAAAAGTGATAGGCCAATGTAAGAATGTATTATTCATGTTGTCTGGGAAGAAAATAATTGCACACAAATATAAAAGTAAAGCTTTATATTTTGAATTAATAAACATACAACAAATTTGAAATCTATCCTTTCACAATAAATGAATAATTTTCGTCATATCCAAAAAAAAAAAAAACATTGAAATAATTCATCACAAATAGTTTATTCAATAATAACAATTGCTTGCAAAGGAAATGAAACTGAATTTCAACTTTAAAAATAACTAGAATTTTAAAATAACAATGTTCTAACTTAGTTTCTTCAAAAACTATTAGAAAAATCATTATGTAGATGACAAGAATATTACCCCATTTTACATACTTAATGATCTAACGCAAAGTAGGGCAGCAAGAGCCATGCCCATCAAAGTCCCCATTTCTTAAAATGTGCAATTTAAAAATTACCATTGAAACATACTTTCCTTGGAGGCAGTCACAGATGATCCGGCAAAGCTACTACAGAATAAAATTATTCAAAAACTAACCACATTTAAGACATATGAATAAAACCTAACGAGATAGTCGTGGACACAACTTACTGTAAAACATATACGTTAAAAGCTTGGAGAGCCAAAAAGGGGAGAAACACTGCATGTTAAAATACGAAAAAAAAACCGTTACACGACGTTTCCTTACTCCGAAACAAATCTTTGACTGACAGCTAAAACCGCAATTTAGAATNAAAAAAAAACCGTTACACGACGTTTCCTTACTCCGAAACAAATCTTTGACTGACAGCTAAAACCGCAATTTAGAATAAGCTAGGAACACTGCTTACCCGAGACAAACACAACTATGCGACAGAAAATACCAAAATATTTTGAAACAGTCCATAAACACACTGATCGTTCTCCACGACTCACCGGTTTAAGGATCCATCGCTTAGTGGCTCGAGCGAACAAGTTAAATGAAGTTGTCAACATGACGGTGGTTACGTCCTGTTGGGCGAGAAGGTGCGGTGGCTAATCCACTCCGAAGTTCTCTACAGGCGACGCTCTTCAGACGTCGGTGGGGTGAAGAATAGGAGGAGCCCAGGTCGCGCAACAACTTAAAATAAATTATCAAGCCCCAATAAATAATTATGAAGCACGAAGGGGGGAGGGAAAAGCAAAGAAGAGATCTCTCCGGAGTGGGAGAAGGATGCGATCTGAGCCGAGCATAGATTAAACCACCGCACCGGAGTTGAAGAAGTTATTTACTCAATAAGTTTTAAGAAAATTCGCAGAATGTAAAGTTACAGTAAATAGTTCAAAGCATGTAATACATATGGCTGGTTAAATACCGCATTTATTTCAAATCCGTATTTAATGGTTCCGGTCAAACCATGATATTTAGGACTTTGATTGAGTGCTTAGAACTGTGTTACTATTTTGCGAAAGATTGCTATGATACAGACACATATCGTTCATTTCAAGTAGGTATTAAAAGCCCAGCAATAAAAAAACTGTATAATACACTGAAGAGCCAAAAAAACTGGTACACCTGCCTAATATCGTGTAGAGCCCCCGCAAGCACGCAGAAGTGCCGCAAGATGACGCGGCATTGACTCGAAAATTGTGTGAAGGTATCCAGGAGGCATTGAAATCTCCGCCAATTTGAGAAAGGGTTGCACGTCTGTGACGTTTAATGATTCTCGTCAGTCGTCGTTTGTCCCGATCGTTCACGATCTTTTTCCGGCCGCAACGATGTCAAAGATTTGATGTTTTACCGGATTCCCGATATTCACGGTACACTCGTGAAATTATCGTCCGCGAAAATCAAAATTTTATCGCTACGTCGGAGATGCTATGTCCCATCTCTCGTGCGCCGACTATAACACCACGTTCAAACTCACTTAAATCTTGATAATCTGCCTTTGTAGCAGCAGTAACCGATCCGGCAACTTTGCCAGACGCTTGCTGTCTTATATAGGAGCTGCCGACCGCATCGCGTTACTCTGATTGGTTCCATACCTTTTTTATTCGCATACACACGCCTATACCAGTTTTTGTGGCTCTTCAGTGTATATGTTCCTTATCTGATCGAATGTAAATGGACACACTTATGTAAATGTAATGTCGTGCCTAGATGTCACTACGACCGCCACCGCCGTAATGAAATGAGGTGGAAGGCACGACGTGGCTCAGTGATACGCGACAGCGGCGGCCAAGGAGCTCAGTGAACTTGGTCGCCACATCAGCAAGCAATCCGTTAGGAATCATTTCCGCCGTTATAAATTTGCTGAAGTCGACCGTCGAAGAATGTGATTGTGAAGTGGAAACGGAAAGTCACATCCACAACAAAACCACGGCCGGGTACGCCACGTGTGTTGACCGACAAGGGGCTGTGTGGAGCTTCGAAGAAGGCGTTAACGAGAACATCAGAAGTCACCGCGTGATGTCATCGCCCGTGAAATCCACAGTGCCCCCAATTGCGCCGCTGTCGCCATTACTGTGCGCTGGGAGTTGTGCTGGGGTTCATAGCTAGCTCGGGCACCTGCTCATTAACCGCACATTTAGCCTGTGAACGCGTGTAAAAAGCGCTGTCGTTTGTATGTGGTAAACGACACGTGCCGGCCTGTGTGATGCCCACGGTGAAATTTAACAGAGGATGGAGGTATTTTTCGTGCAAGTGACTTGGTGCTTCCGTAATTCTACGGAGCACGTTTAAAGGCGGAAGCTGTAAGAACATTATGGCGTGCTGCGTGTTATCTACGGCAGAATACCAGTTCGTAGACGATAACTTTGTGTTTCAGTATGACAATACTCCCTGCCATAAAGCACGGTCCGTTAGTGAGTGGCTCATGGACAATATGGTTCTGGAAATGGAACGTCCAGGCCAGAACCTCGACCTCAATCCCATATAAGACATCTGGGATGAACTGGAACGGCGACTGGGCGTCAGATCACAGCGACCCACATCCCACACTACACTTGCCACAGTACTGCTGAAATAACAATAGGCCATTCCCCAGGAGACGTTCTGACATCTGATCTGCAGTCTTCCCCGCAGCGTTAGAACAGTAATAAAGACACGTTCTAACGCCTGCTACTGGGCAGTATGTCCTGGGAACACCCATAGGAAAGTTTCACGTGGATGCCCGGATACTTCTGATCAGATACCGTATTTATAAGTTTGCTTCGGACACAAATAAAATTAATAATGACCCATGTGACGCTGTGCGCAAAAAAAAAAACCGTTACGAACTAGGGGAAATTTCTGACATGTGCTCCATCTCCAGCATTGTCCCGCCAGGATTTTTGAGTGCATGAATCGTTGCGTACGTCACTGATGGCCGATTTGTTTTCTCTGGGTGCTCCATTATTAATTTCTG
The DNA here is from genome assembly GCA_002778355.1 of Clitarchus hookeri. Classification (NCBI taxonomy): domain Eukaryota; kingdom Metazoa; phylum Arthropoda; class Insecta; order Phasmatodea; family Phasmatidae; genus Clitarchus; species Clitarchus hookeri. The sequence goes on from NQII01015385.1 coordinate 7,115, forward strand.
CAGCAGCTCCATCCTATATCTCATCTCATGCTAGAATGAAATAATAATGGGTGCCTTTAATTCCCACATTTAAGGTGTTTCTTCAGGTAGGTATTACCCTGCTCTAGTTTTACCACCACTCCCCGCTACTGATATGTTTACCGCGCTTAAAAACCTATTTCATTCCATTGTTTAACTACTGGTGTCTCCACGCCAATCTGATTTAGTGATAACTCGTTTTAACGACATGCACTTGAAATGCGTTGCAGCGTGTTATAAAAATGCGCTTTTTGACGAAACTATTAAATCTGCCCCCCAATAAGTTTACCTACTAAAAGAAAATTAATTTCACACGACGGAACGATACTTTAAAACGTTATGCACGTTGGAAATATTATTTTTATGCCTTACAACATTGCTTAAACTGCTTTTTCATTTTATTATATCTCAAAATATACGAGCTGTATACATGTGAAACTACGAAAGAGTAATGCGCTGCACTTTACTACAGAGTGACTTCCAATAAAACTATAGGGTTGCTGATTAAAGTCACGTTGTGTCTAGTCGCCGACGGAAAGACCGCGCGTCAGTTGAGCGCCTTGCGCGTAGAGGCGATACCACTTTGCATAACACCGGTCGCGTCGCCCTTATCGCTTAATCGGTTTTTCCTCAATCACAAAAAAAAACTCACTAGGCGACCGCCTTTAAGTGAGCGTGGTATACGAATGAACGCTTTAACTGAGACGTACAAGGGCGTGATTCTCATTCACTTCCCCACTTGCCGGGAGTAGATTTACGTCGTGGAGACAATAACCGGGGTGTAAGTTGCCTTGGTACGAAGTGCAGTGCTCATCTGCCTGTCATAATATCGTAAACTCCACCCCGCCTGGCTAGCAATGAGCACGTCACCGGGCACCCTATAAGCGTGCCCCGGGTTTCTGGAATACGACATAGCAATATCGAAGAAAGGTAATACTAAATATAGTAAATTACCGGCTGCTTCCAAATTTTGAAGCCCTGCTAAAGTTCTACTTTCAGGATATTCCTCCGCCTCATACAAACAAGGCATAACAAGGTATACAAAAATTACACCAATGGACACCGCACCGCATTCGTGCGCACTCAGTGTAATGCTATTTTGCATAACATCTATTTGCTCTCAGTTTTACATAGTATTAATAATAAATTAAATATAGTAATTTAAAATTAAATATAATTTTAATTTAATAAAAAATTGTGCAATTTTATTTCAACAGAAGTATTAAATGATTGTAAAATAGCCGTTGATATATTTAGTAAACAAACACACACAACATAAACAGTTTTAATTTTCAGAGGTTGGATTGAAAAAGTATGAATAAACTGTGAAGAGACTGTAACAGTTTCTGCCAACTTTATAAACAAATATTTTGATGGAATTATACATCGCTTTAGCGCCGCACTTAAACGTGCTAATTTTAGACGTAAGATAAAGCTCGCAGCAATGCATAACGCCGGTAAAATATTTACTGACAGAGTGGGAGAAAAATATTATCTGGGATTGCATTTTCTTAGTGTTTTAATATATATACACATTTATTTTTATGTGTGCCACACACTCGAAATCGCGTGAACGTACGGCAATGGGGAACTTACGTGTTGACGAAAGGAGAGTGCGCCGTATGGTAATACTTCTGCCTTACAGCACTTTTGCGCAGAGCGGAAGTTTGATTAGAAGCCATCAGCTCACCCGGCACGTAAGCTTTTCTTCCTCCGGCAGACACGTTTCGAGGCGGAGCATTTCCGAACCGTTTTGTAAATAATAATCAAGAGAGGACGGGTTTGGCGACGGCGGTAGCTCGAGTGTGAAAATCGGCGGCGCATCTGCACTGCCGAAGGGATCGACGGAGGTGGTCCTAAATGCCGGGTTACAAGTCGGCAGCCCGTGACGTTGTTCCCCCCGCTCCGGGCGAGGCGTCCGCGATTTCACGCGAGGCCGACTTGGAAGACGTTCCTCCGTCAGCCGGCGCGAAGTGGTTGGAAATGGGCTCTCCTCCAGAATTATACTTGCGAAGCTGTCCCGCTGACAGTGAGGAATCGCAACGGACAACGATGCTTCTCAGCCCGCACGTGGCATCTCGTGAAGGCTGTTGATCAGTATCCGCGACTAACGTTTTACAGAATAACGAAATGTACAAATGTGGTAAAGCATGACGTGTCTCTTCATCACTTACTTTACAAATTTTGCACAATTTGATAAGACATGAAAATTAGCAATTTTAAAAATTTNACGTGTCTCTTCATCACTTACTTTACAAATTTTGCACAATTTGATAAGACATGAAAATTAGCAATTTTAAAAATCTACACGGTAGTCTAATTCATTGTATTTTATTAGTGTACACCTAAACAGGTTTACCAACTTTGAAGGAAAAAAAATTGTACAACGTTGCGTGAACAAGCCCTTTTCGTAATGTCCATGGGATATAACGGAAATATTAAATATAGAATAACGATGTACAGTTAGATTCAGATTCATACATCGAGACACACTGTCCATTTCAGTATAAATCATACATTTAAATGGTATTTGAATAACCATATTTAATACTATATTAAGGCTGGCAATGTAGCAAAAGGACATTTCTAAACTAAATCAAGAGATTAATAAGAAACTAAAATATATTTGTGTTTTATTAATTTCTACTGAAAGTTATCTGTAAAAATATCCTGCTAGTGACGTAACTAAGTCGTCAGGAAATACTTTTATCACAAAAGCGCCAATGACTGTTAATATTAGATTTCACAACATATACATGCGATCCAGGCACTAACTAGGCTGTGATCACTGTCATACAATTACGTGGAATCTTCTAGTTTACATTATACCCATGTAAACACGTCACAACCCTTCCTTGGTCAGGTAAGCTGTGCAATATTGAAATTCTTGAAGTATATAAAAATAAAACGAACTTTAGTAAACTTAATTCATAATATGCTAGTACACGTGTAATTATAATATATGTACACTATATATGTTTATAATAGGCACTATAACATAGTAACGAGAAGCTGTTTCCGGTTTTGTATATGTTTATTTATTTATTTTTATATAATGTTATTCCACGCACCTTATTAGGTTTGGTTTTTGCCGGATATTATTTGGTATTTATTATTTTCTATTTATTATTTACTATTATTTAGCTCTTAAAATTCATATTCTTCCATTCTTTTTAAATTAATTTTCGTTTTAGCACTATATTTAAATTTTAAGGTGATATTTCAACACATTACATTTCTGCATTTTAGCCGTCCCGTGCGTTAAACCACATTGTTCCACGGACACTTAGCCCTACTTCGCAAGACACAAATGCCATTGTTGAAAACATTGCGAGGATAATTGTACTCATCACATACAGAAATAGCTGGGCCTGTACAACACTACCCCATCGAAACTTGTAATATGAGATATATGTTTCATACAACGTTGTTTCAGGGGGTTCTTTATTTATTTATTATTCTTTCAATACCAGCTCTGAGGTAGGCAGATAAGGAATTTTATGATTCCATTTCAACTTTTGACAAGACACAATGACTCAGGATATTAGTTTGGGTTTAGACTGTATAACATCTTGACATAATGATTTTTATTTCTTCACTAACAAGTGCATGAAAATAGCTACTTAAATTCTACGCTACACACATTTTTAAAAATATTTGAAATGGCAACTAGAACCAGGAGGTATTCCTGTAAGATCTCTGCATTCCACATTAATTTTAAACCTATAAAAATCCAAATTAAACATAAATGCGAAGATCGATTATTAATATGGTATATTTTATAAACAAAAATTACATATTTTTTAATAGTTAACGAAAAGCTCTTGTAATTGTATTTGATGGAATAATTAGTATATTGCTGCTGTTATTTTCTTTATATTCACGAAGAAATTTACTCATGCCATCGTCATAATCACTGCCGTCGGAAAGATGATTTGTGGCTACTGCTATCTACTGTTCACGAAACTAAAAGTTAGTTGTTATGATTTTGGAGAAAATCATTAATCCTTATAATGAGCACCAGGCGCTCAGTCAGGTTAAATTAATATTACACAATTATTTGTTTATTTACAGAAATCGTACGTCAGTACCCAAAGTATCTCATCCGTCCATATGCTAAACATACCGAAGGTTTACTTATCACAGCATGATCAAGTTCCGAACCTGTAGACACCTCGGATAACATGACCACGGATATAATTGGAATGTTTGTAAACATTAGAACTATGGCCGGCTGTGTTATATAATAATTGAGAGTTTCAAACACATCTTTTCTAAATGTCGTCCATATAGATAATTTTAGCTTAAAACTTTCTATCTACCAACCTGTAAAACATATTTCAACTTAACTTTGTATACTAACAGTATTAATTATATCCATCAAAATTTTCAATACAATGCCTCATTTCTCAGCAATTTTGTAAGATAGCCCCACATGAAATAATATCGTTTTCATGGCGTATCTCGGGATAAAATAAACCGATAATTTTGAATTCAAGGAAGAAGTTTTCCTGTTAGGCTATACTATTAAATAGTATGTTTTAAGTATGTAACTCTCTTATTTTGTTACTGGCGCGTATAGAAACATTTTAGCATAATGTACTTTATTTACGAAACTATGTAACAGATTTAAATTTAACTTTGTTTATTGTATCTATGGCAATAATAGAATGTGCTTATATATAAACTTTTGCCCTCCATTTAAGAAGATCGTCACATGATCAATGGAGGCTTTATGCCATATCTCGAGAACCAATCAACTGATATGCTCACAGAGATCCCTGTTTGCCAGATTTTTTGCAAAGTAGTGTCAGGTCAGTAAACTGAAGATATTGTCATATTTGCAGAATAATTCGGCTAATTTCCCAAAATTTTGCACACCTACTGAAGGCCATGTAAAGTAACATAATTTAAATGGGGTAAAAAAATTATTTCAAAAATGGAGCCCATATAAATATTTTTATATGTTTGCCATATGTACTTTAAAATTTATCCATTTCAATTAATTTTTTATGCTGTCACTATTTATTACAAACATTGCGTACAGAGCCTCTTTTTAAGCAATTTTGTAAGATAGCCTCATTTATACAAAATAAGGGTTTTATGCCGTATCTCTGAGACAAATTAACCGATTTCCATCAAATTCTTCACGCAGTAACGTTATGGTAGGCCATGCAAACTTATGCTTTTTAGTGGCTCAGACAATTATTTTCGAAATTATGTCCGAGTAAATATTTCAGATTAGTGAACTCTACCATTCAAAACATTATACTGGTTATATCTTAATTTAATGCTCTGTATCATACCTCCTTAATGCAATTGATTGTAATTTAACTTAATTATGAGTTTTTCTGAATTCGAATTCCAGGTAAGTAACTCATGCATAAAAAAATTTTTTTTTTGTGATGTCTCACGTTTTTTTCTGGTTTTATCTCTTATGATATTGCTGTCAATGAAACGTCAATGCCTACCTACCATCAAATCTTTAAAGAAATTTACTAAAATTTTTTTGCACCCGTGAAGAGGATAGTATGCTGATAAGTTATCATTAACTTCTTGTTATATCCGACGTTATGTGAGACTTAGTGTCTCAAATAATTTTAAGAAATTCACTATCGTTGTAACAAGCAACACACGCGCAAAGGATTATACTTCTTTCCCTTTTAAAGTCTGCAGTAGAGATTTTGTTATTTTACAAAATACACATGCAATCCTGTAGTTACTCATTAACTGACTTTACTAATACATGTTGGCTATATGACCTACTACTATTTATTTCATCATCAGAGGCAATAAATGTCAGTAAACCTTAAACAATCCAATCAAACTATAAATTCGATGTTTAAAGCAATTTGCAGGTTGCATTAGCGAATGAATTTAATTTAATTTTTGTGTGTGATACTCATATAATTTGTTTTAATTTACACTACGATAGGCATTTCGAATAAAATGTTTCGCACGTTTCTTTCTGAATATATAATTATATTCATAAATAAACCTTTATTTTGACAGGTTTTATTTATATTTTGTAATTAGTTAAAATGTTCATTCTTTTTTTTAAGCTTTAAAACTTAACGCTATACTATGTTTATGACGTCTAGTACTTATCTGCTTTCCCTAAGTGATGACTGTAAGTCGAAATAGCTATCGATACATATATTCAAACATTTCCGGGCATGTTGCGGACTGTCTTAACTTTCGTCATGTCAGTTAAATTTCATTTCCATTAATCACGGTGTTGGACGTTAATAAACGGTTAATTTTTTATGGCAAACCAAATTCCTAGCCAAAATAAACGTACACACTTCTAGAATATGTTTCTACATTTTACTGAAAAGTGCTTAACAAAATTATTCCCCAGAACTCTGTTTTTGAGTTACAGACACGTTGCTTTTTCAGAAAGGAATTTCCGTAAATTTTACAAGACTTTCGTTAATCCACTGAACCAATCTGTAAATTTGCTATTTACTATTCCCGTACTTCCGATTTAAAAAAAATCCCATTTTCGTTATGTGGATGTTTTGGTATCGCACAGTACATACAAAATACATTTAAAAATCTTATAATATTTTATTAGAAAACAAGATTTGAATACGAATAAAAATATTATGCACTCCATTGCTCTTATCTTTCTTTTTCGTAACTCAGTGACAAATTTATATATAATTATTTTATTTATACAAATTTAAAATGTGTAACTTTTTCTGTTTCATATTAAGCTTGAATTTTTCAAGTTTTACTAACTGATACCACCGCCTGATAATAAGTGTTGATGTTTAAAGGAATATATCTAATTGGCGTGGATATCCTAACTCCCGCAAGAAGGACAACTTTTCTGGTTGCAGTGGAGAAGAGAGCTTCTTTTAAACTCGTCATCTTTCTTTCTCTAAGCCCGAAGCTATCGGAAATAATATGTTCCTTTTTCTGTATTTGCGGTGCTCAGGTCCGTCTTCTTTCGCTACGGATTACGTTTACGTATAATAACAGTATACAGGTGTGTCTGCACTATTGTAACCAACTTCGGGAGATGATTCATTTAATCGAAAAAAGCAAAAATTGTTATACTAACAAATGCCCTTCTAAGCGTTGTTATTGAGTTTTAGGCGTTTCACGTTGTGATAACATGTATCACCACCGCGACTTACCGTGGTTTTTGCGTTTGGTTTAGAAGCGAATGTGCCACCCCCGTGAATGCATTACGACACAGTAGTTTAGGTTAGATTTGAAAGTGTACATCAGGAGAGAAATTAATTTCCCGTACACAGGTGGCACTCGTCTACATTTGTGTTGCCAGCATGACGTGTACAGTACAGGAGCGAGGACAGAGTTCCGCGAGTGTAGCGAGTGGTCGACGGAGCAACAGAGGCGTTGCCGCGCCGGCAGTGCTACCCTTGGCGGACACTTGAAACATCGCCTGTGACGTGGCCAATGTACGTACTGCATCTCAACAGCAACGCTTTGTAGGACATCAGTTAAGATAAACCGTTCTTGTCGTTTTGATAGCAGGAATCGCCTCCCGAAATTTGTTACAATAGTTTCGTGTCACCGTGTGTGTTTCACGTAAAGATTATCGTGAATTCACGTGAGTTTTTAACAGCCCGGCTAGCGTATTTAATTACGTGTACACGAAAGTGGCCACACGCTTGTATTTCGTGATGTATGCGCAGTCGATGGGAACCGGCAAGGGCGGGGGGAGGGGGTGCTAGATCCAGTAATGTCCCGCTAGCGGTGACCACATATCCGATATTAATTGCTCGTAATAGCGGCTGCAGCGGTCAGAGATCGCCAACTGCGCCAAGGCAAATGGACCTGTCGGTTCCGCATCAATGAACATGCTGGGTTGGTGAGGGGTAAAAAAAAAAAGAATTATGAACTGCTAGATTTTATGAACTGCCGATTGGATAAATTGATTTTGAATTAATCTTCGCATGAGATACTTCTGCACGAAGGCGCGAATGTTGGCAATATTAACAGTCGTCGGTCAATCACTATCTGTATTTTGGTAAAAGGAAACCTGATATGAATTACTTGATTAAACCGGAATTTTATACACGTTCGGGAAGACTTGAAATAAATTTTAAAAATGTATCATTTGAATGACATTTAAGGTCATGTGATGTCTTATTCCTTTTGGCCAAGTCCGAAGGAAAGATGACCTCTACGATGTTATAAACAAACAAACGAATAAATTACCACTGGTTTGATACAGTAGATTATCGTGAATAACGACACTAAACTAAATTACTACGGATAATTGATAAGTTCTTCAGTCATAACGAATACTCCTAAACTCAATCTGTATAATCCCGGTGACAAATATGAGAGGTAACACCAAAACTAGAAAAAAAATAATTTTTAAATATATCCTATTAAATATTTCGAGACCGTAAATTATTTTTTGTGATCACCAGATATCTGTTTATTATTTATTGTGCCATGTTAAATATCCGGCACCCAAAAACGTTGCATCTTGTCCAGCTCTCTCTTTCTATAGAGGGAACACAACTACCAAAATAAAATGAATCGAAGTCGGACACGGCGGGAGTCGTTCAAATTTTATTTCAAAGGCGCTTTCAAGGGAATACGGAAATATATACATTAAATTCCTGAAATTATGTTAGAAGGCAGGACAGATCATATTACATCAAACCTGTCAGAAATATTTTATGCGCCGCGCACCATGAATACAATAACTGATTATGTTGGAGTTTTCATGTCAATTGTTATATAAAAAATTATGTTTCTAATTGTATCTTTTAACAGGTTATTTAACGTCAAAATCATTCCGAGGACCCGTTATGTGACAGAAATAGTTGATAGTATGCTTACTGCTGTAATCCACGTTAAATACTATACATATAATGACAACATAACGCTTAAACAGCTAGACACGGGGCTTATACCTGTAAACAATAGAAAGTGGGCTTATAGTGATTACATGTAAACTAAGAAATGTTGCTCTATTGCAGTTTTGTAAAATGTATAATTTTTAATCACAAATTTAAATCATTCTTAAATGTCTGTATTCTGTTTCGTTTTTATCAGAACCACTTGAAATTCTGCTAAGTACCAAGCTGTAGTCAATGGAAAAAAGGTTTTGTTGAATAAAACAAGGCTTGAGCTGTGAAACCAAATTAATGGTTTACACAGAGGCTACTAAACATTTTGTCACTGAAACCAAATTATTTTCTTGTTCATATTTGGTTGCCATAAACTTCTCAGTTTGGTTTGGGGCAACTAAAGATTTGGATCGGACTACGTACCTTGAAAACTTTCGGATATTATTAAAAATAAAACAGTGGAAGAACGAGCGAGTTTAAAGCTTGGAACCCACACGATTGAACGCTACGCCTTTTCATCCTTAAGTTAAAGCGAGTATTAACGGAAAACTTATATTTTAGAAAATATAATTTTGTAATATCGGATATGTGTAAAAAAAATTTTTCAATTATTATTTTATTTTCTGTTGTTTTTTATTCAACATTTGGATTGTGTGTACCAAAATTAAGAAATAATAAATTACTCTCCTGACTGTCACAACAATTACAAAAAAAATTTCAACGAAGGCTATTAAATGACCCGATTACCCAATAGCTAAACAAATAATTGCCAGTAATAGACGAAACCTATTTTGTTGCAGAAAAATTTCTGTAATAGTAGACAATAGATTGTCCCAGGTAACCAAATACTGGTTCTCTAGAAACGAAATATTTATGAACTTTACAGTGGAATTTATAACGTTTACTGTAACCAAGCTGATTAGTTGAGCGTATTTGAAAATTAGTTGCATGCACTCAATACATTTAGACAATGCTGGAACTATCAAATAATAGTACGGCTCAACAAATTATTTTTTATTATTTTTTTTGTTGAACCCAATGAAGCATATGTTTGAAGCAACAGCATATTAATTGAGTGAACAAAATATCGACCATTTTAAACAATCCATTTCAAGCGAATATGTTTGGCATCTGCAACCAAATATTTTGCTCAGTGCAAGCAAAATGCTAACTCAGTATAAATCGAGTCTGATGCCCTCACGTTTAAACGTTCTCTCATATATATATATATAAGCAGCAAAAATTTAATTGCGAAAATTTGATGGGTTCACTTTAGTTCTTTATAGTGCTGTGAGCCGTTTCCGGCAAGTACCTAAGCCCTAAGCCGCTCAAATTTGTCATTCGAGAAATTGCCATTTTGCCAGTTTCTCGGACACCGAAGGGGCTTTGCATGGGAACTATAAAGAGGATATTTAATCTTCATCATCTTGCCGTTACCTGCTCCTTGTGTGTTTTAATCTCGAACTTGAAAATGTGTGTTTTCAGCGAAAAATTAAGCCATGAAATTAACAATGAAAGACGCAATAAAAGTTGAAAAATTCCGTAAGATCGTGGACTTAACGACGTGTAACGTAGCTGCAAATANTGAATGTTGGAAAATTCCGTAAGATCGTGGACTTAACGACGTGTAACGTAGCTGCAAATAATCGTGTGTTATATAAGGGCTTTTGATGAAAGTGCGTTTTGTTGGTGGTCTTGAGTAGACTGGTCGTTAGAGCAAAACCAACAGTGTTCACCATTCAGATGCGATGAATTATAACACGGCGAAATTCAAGAGTTCTTTATTTCTAATTTATGTTCGTTGTATGTACAGCTTGTTTCTGTCAATTTCTATCACATCAGTTAGTAATATCAAGAAAAATTAAATAATTTATCTTTAAAATCTTACTTTCATTGAATTAATTTGATTGCCAGAAAGTTCTAAAATACTTAAATATGATTTGTGATACACGACATTTGAAATTTATAAATCGTTTCATATTTTATAAATTGGTACTTCTCTTTATCAACGCGTGACTAAATGTTTATGAATTAATGTAGTGTTTATTCAAGTAATCATAAATGTTCCTCTTCAGTTAATGGACAGACAATGTACAGAGCCGCAAGGTAAACAAGAAAGAGCATAATGAAGCGAGCTTCTTCTGGCCCACTAGCTTGAGATACGGAGTGAGAAAAAGAGCCGTCTTATTTCTTTCAATATAATTTGGAAATTTATAAAACGTTATTATTTTACTTTATAGCCTTTGAATCTGAATCCATTACATTTATAAATTATATAGCCTATGTATATACGTATATATATCAGACTAGTTATTATAGTTTCTGATTTACCATTCTATCTTTATGATCAAGATTTTATAGTAGGTCGAAAATTAACTTCAAATATATTTGAACATTTTTTTATAAAGAGTTTTGTATTTAAAAAAATGGTTTAAACAAAAATATCTAACAAAAGAAGCAGTTTTACAAGAAATATTATACAAATTCATTTAATTACCAGTAGTTATTTCAGACCTCGAAAAAATCCAAAAAAATATATAAGAAAATAATGNTTCTGGCCCACTAGCTTGAGATACGGAGTGAGAAAAAGAGCCGTCTTATTTCTTTCAATATAATTTGGAAATTTAGAAAACGTTATTATTTTACTTTATAGCCTTTGAATCTGAATCCATTACATTTATAAATTATATAGCCTATGTATATACGTATATATATCAGACTAGTTATTATAGTTTCTGATTTACCATTCTATCTTTATGATCAAGATTTATTAGTAGGTCGAAAATTAACTTCAAATATATTTTAACATTTTTTTATAAAGAGTTTTGTATTAAAAAAATGGTTTAAACAAAAATATCTAACAAAAAAACAGTTTTACAAGAAATCTTATACAAATTCATTTAATTACCAGTAGTTATTTCAGACCTCGAAAAAATCCAAAAAAATATATAAGAAAATAATGNTTATACAAATTCATTTAATTACCAGTAGTTATTTCAGACCTCGAAAAAATCCAAAAAAATATATAAGAAAATAATGTTTTATTATTTTACCAAAATATTAAATAAACATTTTTATCAGGCGTCATCGTTGCAGCGTCCAGGAAAAATTCTCACACGANTTATTTTACCAAAATATTAAATAAACATTTTTATCAGGCGTCATCGTTGCAGCGTCCAGGAAAAATTCTCACACGATAACCTGTAGTATTAAAATTGGCTCTCACAAATAGCCAAATATATGAGTTTGTTTACTTTTATTTGTATTAATCTCCCGTATGGTTATAAGTAAATATTGATCAACTCTAGACTCTATTATGCCAGTAAAAATAGCAGCCAGCTTACTGACTGCAACAGGCAATATAACCATCCATATTCACAAACACTTAAACACTCTTGTATACATTTCTGGTCTCAGTCAGTCAGCAGTGTTGTTCCTCATAACTATC
>NQII01015387.1:5644-16821 GCA_002778355.1 Clitarchus hookeri
GTGCTGAACTGTCGCCGGTTGGCGTAATCGGGTACGACTCTGGTTGGCTCGGCCTCTGGTTGGTTGTACACCTAGCCAGGGATCATCGTCGCCTGCTCTCCAGCTGCCTGTATGCCTTACACCCAAAGGAGTGGTGCGAAGTGGCAAGCTAGGAAGGCAGCTACTACTTCCGAATCAAACAGGAGCTGTAACCTAATCCCAAATGCACTTTGCAGCATATCTCCCGGAAACGAGATCAAACCTCCAATGAAGACCAACAGCTGACCGTACCCGGTCGTCACTAACTTCAGTCAAGAACGTCACGTGCTGCTAGGGATCACAAATCCCTGGTTCCAGAGAAGCCAGGCCAGCAGCTGTCAGCGGGCACCCTTCAGCTCCGCCAGCACCTCCGTCTTAGGACAGCGCATCATCTCCAGCCGACAGCAGCCGCACCAGCAGCAGAGCAAGGAGCTACTCCAGGGCACATCCAGTACAGGTAAACCAGTGGCAGTGTGCCAACCAGTACGCCGGACAGCTAAGCCCACGACTGACTTTGTGCAGTGCCGTCAAGCCACACGCCCTATCTTATATACCAGCCGGGGCCCAGTCAGCAGTCAATAAGGGCAGCCAATTAAATCGCCCGTATCTCTGACACTCTCATCAGAACCTTTCTCGACCGTGATGTCAGCCTCCCAACGTCACATGTCAAACGTGTCCACAAACTACGTATCACAACACAAGAGTTGTGTGTTAATGGGTGTAGCATAGCAAAAAGAAAGATATGGAAAACACCTGGCGAGAAAACCTACATAACCTAAGAAAAACTCGTGATTGTGGCACCAATCTTCTAACTGTAAACGATCAATGACATCAAGTTAAAAGAATGTACGTACCATTCGCGTTAAGAGTGAAATACAGAGAAAAAAAAAAAAAATACAACCCGAGTGCGAGTTGAATAAGTTCGCAGCAGGTAACCACACTTTTACGTCACGCACCAGCTTGCTAACCAAAGCGAAATCACAACAGATATAAAAGTCCTTAACGAACAAAACAAATATTGATAACACACACCGGCGCATATCCGGCCCGAAAGGACCAAATGTCAGGGCTCGAGAACAATGCGGACTGTATTTTAACAAAAATATTTTGAGCTGCGAATTACAGATACGAAAACAAAGCCAAACTGGTTTTGTACATTATGGGGGCGCCGCTCCAGGCAGATGGCGCCACCATCGACAGTGTTTCCACGATAGGGGCAGGAAATTAAAATTAGTTCAAACAGTCCCATGGTCCAAAAAAATACATTATAGTTAAATTTAAACTGGGGCTTCCAAAATCACAANTTAGTTCAAACAGTCCCATGGTCCAAAAAAATACATTATAGTTAAATTTAAACTGGGGCTTCCAAAATCACAAATTAATATAATAGTATTTAAAAAAACAAAAATTTAAACAATGTAAATAATATCTGCCTGAATGTATTGATACAGCAAAAACTATTTTGGTGTAAAAATACTTGAATTACTAGAATGTTGACATTGTAGGGATGAAAGACAGGAAGGGGCGGGAGTACTGTTAACACTCATGCCTGTCAAACATTTGTCTTGTATTTCATGTTCCAACCCTCCTATAACATATAATATTTACTTACTCTCATTTAAATTTCAACATTTCTTTAAAGAGAACTTTCGAAAATTAAGACGAAAAAATTGTATTTTCTGAAACCCTGTAGCAATTGTTGCACACATTTCTCCCAGCAAGGTCATTGTACATTTCTCTGTAATGTGCCAGCTCCAAGTTCTCTCTCATTCCATTTCTACCACCATCTCCACTAGGGGTACCACAAACTAACAACTAAAAATAGCTGATTTGCATGCTTCCTAGAGCCAACCAGGCTCAAGAGGGAGAGTAAATAGGCAGTAGTAATAAGGGGTAGAAAGGATCATTCCCATCCCTTCCTTTTGTGTATACAAGGCAAGCAAAAATAATTTACATTCTTTTGACACTCCTACCCAATCTGTTTGAAGACAAATACCTATTTCCAGGCATGATACTGTACCTCCAGAGTATATCTTAAAGTTAAATCTGACAATTGTAGCTAGTATTCGGCAGTGCAACAGTGGAAGAAGACTCACTTGCTCTCCTTTTCATACTCTTGGCACACGTCCACTATCTGCAAAATGTTGTGGTTGGCTGCCAACTGCAAGGACCCTATGTTGATCTGGCTGTAGTCATTTAAGAACTCCTCTGCCAGGTTCCGCACTTCCTTCGGCCATGTTGCTGACCACATCAGTACCTGCCTGTCGGGCTGTAATCCCACAAGTACACCCACTCATCAATAAAAAAAAATTTTTTTTTTACAACTTTACACTGAATTTACCCATTTAACACTCCCCACCACAATTCCACCAATGAAAAGTATTTAAACTAAGGTGTGCAGGATCTTGAACTTCAGGACAAATTTCTGGAAAACAATGTCTTTTCCATAGGTTGAGAAATATTTTTTTGTATTTAAAATAAAAATTTGTTTTATTGTTTTGAAGATAAGCATACTATGCTAAAATGCTTATATAATTGCTGTTTTTAAAATAAGTATTTAGCAGTCTTAAAACATAACCTATCAATTTAAATGGCCTACCACAGTACTATATGTTTGTAAACTTAGGAAGTAGGAATTTGTCAATTGTTTCGAGATGACGAAACTGGATTTGTGTAGCACTTACTATCTCACAAAATGATGGGTTACTGGACAGATACATTTTATGTTTATATATACTGCCAACATACAAAGTTAACTTGATATCTATTATACAGTTTCATAGATATTGCATAGCAATCTAAAATGTTTATATGGCCACCATTTTGAAAATTAAATTCTGACCACAAAAAAAGTGTAAGTTACATGATGACCTATCACAGTATCATGTCAAATTTGGTAATAATTGATTGTTTCCTGAAATAATACACAAATCTTAATTTTTCATGTGATGCTATCTTACAAAATGAGGGACAGAAGAGGATCTGTATTGACACATTTGATGTTTATAACATATATTTTCAGCTTAACAAGTTTGGTTGAAATTAGCCAAATGGGTATAGTAAATATAGCAAATAAACCTAAAATATTTATTAAGACACAATTTGGACAATAACTGCCTTATTCAATAAAATTGTATATATTAGTATGGCCTACAACAATATTACTGATATGCCAAATTTGGCAAGATTCGATTGAGAAGTTCCTGAAATATAATATATCAGCTTAATTCTTTCATTTTCCACTATCTTCCAAAATGGTGGAACTAAAAATTGCCACTTTCTAAATTCAATGCCTTACACCTTGCTCTGTAAACATAAAAAATCTCGTTCAAACAGGTTAAATGATTCCAGTGATGAAACAATGTCCTAAATTAGAAAATTCTGCCATTTTGAAAATAAGTGCTTAGCATGATTAATACAATTTTGTTTTGAAATCATCTTGATTTTATTCTCAGGCAAAACCATTAGCTTAGAAATACAGTAGGATCTCATTGCTGCAATCCCATTTATTAAGTTTTTCTAGGTCTTTTTTTTAGGGATGGTACAAACAAATATCCTAAATAAACATTATTAAAAAAAATCTGCATGTTACGACTCAAAAAACCATTAATTTACAGCATCCATTTATAAGCTATTTGATCCGAATGCCAAAATATACTCGGAATAGGGATGGGTTGGAACTGAATGTCGGAACCAAGAACTGACAAACCGGAACCAAGAACAGAGATTTCAGAGTTGGTTCTTCGGAACAAAAACATATCTCCTCCCAATGAAAATCCTGTGCAAGCATAGCACACTACGTACATATTTCAACAAAAATAAATAGTAAATAGACCAAGCCAGACCATATTAAAATAAAATAATAATTTACAAAATATTTGTTGAAAGCAAAAAGTCTTTCAAAATAATTTTTACTTACCAATACAATTTTTTGTACACAAACATTGAATTGAACATGAAGTTCCATAGATGTAATGGCGGCGTGTGCTTTGTGCCTATATTTTAAGAGTCATCAACACTAAGCCAACATCATTTCAGTTTTAATTCTCATATTAGCAAAATATCTACGAAATTGCTTAAGTGTATCTAAAACCACAGTGCAAATTTCTTTAACATGAAAACTCTTACAAACCATAAGTTTTACCATTTTCCATTTGTTATACAGTTCTCTCTCTCATTTACTTCACATACATACGGATAACAAAACTATTTGCTTGGTGATCACGTTGTGGACTATTAAAACGGAATGAAATTTTATGTCACGAGAACGATTCATAAATTGATTGGTAGCAAGGTCAAAAAATTATTGTTGCAAGTACCATTCAATCGATATGATGCTCATTAACTGGCAGAAAAGTAAATAGTATGTATATACAACAGAAGAATACATTTTTATTGCAGAATGTAATAATTATGCAGTAAACAATCATGCTGTATTTGTAAACACTTTACAGGCAGTCCTCTACTTTCATACGTAATGTATTCCTGAAAATGTGTGTGAAAGTTTAATCATATATACACATGTAATAAGAGGGGTTCAGTTCCAAAGCCACAAAAAAAAAAAAAATAATAATTTTGGTAGAAATATAATTAATAAACACGTTATTTTTAACAAGTATTTAATTGAAAATCACGAATCAATATACATGTGCAATACTTTCCTACCTGAAATGTTGATTTCAACACCTGTATACGTATTTGATTGTAGATATTATGTGAATAAATAAGGTAATTAAATAGGCTTCCTACTTTCTGTAAAATTGTTGTGCAAATGTAACATTTTATTCTGCATGTTGTAAAAATTATGTAAAAGTTTTTCAGGGATTCGTATATTATTTTAACAGAATCAGTCATTTGTATTGTGCCAAAATGACAGCTATATCTAAACAATCATAACAAATGATCCGCAAAGGCTGGAAAACATGGCAGGCAGTGTTAGATGGCAACTATCAGTGCTAAATCAATATGTTACTAGGTTGGTAGATGTATGAAAACAGAATTGATCGTATGAAAGTTGATTTAGAGGTGATAATGTCATGTATGAAAGAGTGGTTGTCTGAATCTTGAATGTACGAAAGTCGAGGACTGCCTGTACGCATCTTCTGTGCTTTGTGGTTAGGCTGTAGACAACTAGCAAATATGACATTTGCAACTATTGAGCGAGGGTGGTGATTGTATTCTGCTGCTTATGTTGCAAAAGCTTAAGAATGCCAAAAAATAGTTGCTGTTTTAAACATAGCCCAGGAGTTTGTAAGTGAAGTTTTTTTTATAAACTGATTGAAGTGCAAAACTGTGATGTAAATATTGAGTGGGCGGGAAAATACATGTGCTTAAACACTGCAGTGCCGTATGCACACTGATTTGGTGATAGTGGAGGACATAAAAAAAATAAAAGAAAACTGCATTGGAAGCAAATTTGTGTAATTGTCATACTGCAAAGAAAACAGGTTCCTGCAAATTGAATAATAATAGTTGTATACGGGCATAAATGTCGTACATTATCTTACAACATTTACACTTGCTGCGACATATTATTTCGCACTCTGCCTTCGTGCTGCTGGCGATATCTGCAACTTCATTGTAGAAACATTTTTACTATGCAAGGAGTATGAATTTTGTTATTTACCTCGATACATAGTAGTCAATGTGAATTTATAAGGAAAAAACCCTTGATTTAGGCAAGCCAGTTATTATCTATGCTATTTTTGCAAGCAGACTTTTGATATGCAATTTGTAAACATACGGACCTACATGCCAATTTTTAAAATATTTTTTTAATACTTGATTTGTATGCAACAATACTTTTATTTTAACTCAATCACTAGCATTGCTACATAGAACAACCAAAATATGGTATTTAAAAAAGTAATGCAACCACTGTAAATAAGGTGAGCCACCAAAGACAAATTGGCCTGAGAACTGAGACAGATTTTTCAGAACCGAACCGAGAACCGATANCGAGCCGAGAACCGATAAAAAAGTGGAACCGACCCATCGCTAATTCGGAACAATCATTTAGCAATGAAATACAGTAAATTTTCCATGATTCGTTCCAGTCATTTACGTTTGACCATATTTTCAGCCGGTACATTCACCAAAGATTGCTAGTATCATTCGTTTTTCAACACTATGTTAATGCAAAACAATGCTGATAATCGACAACTGGTACTATGATAGTATTTTTTACGTCCTGTCAGGAGTTTTTCATTTTCTATGGACTACACTTATTCTTCTTCTTACATATTTACTTCATAACGGTTGGCGACAATGAGGACGCATCATGCATTCTTATTCTTCTTACACGTTCCCTACACTCGTAGTTTGGTGACCGTGAGAACGAATCCCACAATCCGACACTGTATTTAATGATCTATGGTCTTGTTATTGTAAACGGAATTTAGAATGAGGTTATAGCCATGGTGGTATTTTGACGGGCTATTGGAAAATATTCGTTGCGGATTTGGTTAAAATCTTGAAGGTTTGATTAAGACTCTGCAAGTAGTAACTATGAGAAATTACGTATAATATTTCTTGTGTATAAAATTCAATTCCACATCCACTGTTTTCCTGCGTGCTGAATTTTTCTTGTTATTCCACTGAAAAACAAATTATTGATAATCCACTGTATTAATGTTGATAGGTGTAACTATTTTGGGCAATGGACAATCTTGATAAAATTTTTGATTGGATTACAGTTGCATACGCCCAGCGAGATAGCATTTTTTTCTTCTATATAACAGCTTCTCCTCTTGAACACATGTAACGGGAGGATGTAATGATGCCATGCTGGTTGCTAGGTAACGACTTCTCCTCTTTGGAGGACGCATGCCAGACTCACAGCCAGAGCACTGCACAGCAGTGATGATAAATGGTGGCACGCTTAACATATCTCACATCCAGTTATTAGACATTGTTGTGGGAAATCTTAAGGGACAGGACCAGAATATATATTCATCGATACAATATCCGATTAACAATAAAAGCGTGTAATTGTACCATTACAGCCAAACCTCATTAATACATCCCCGTTTAATACAAAATTCGCTTTGTGGTAAGTGTTTTTGCGGTCTCGTGAATTAATATAGGATTTAAAACGATAATACGAAATACAGTTAATATGTAATACGAAGTGATTTAAATCCTACAGGACAGAAATTCCGCAGCTTAATGAAAACACACACAGCTAATATACAATATTTATACCACCGCAACGTAAAAGATTAAACATAAATAAACAACTGGCAGAAGATATACATACTTTGTAGCACAACAGGAAATATGGAAATCGATAGTAGCGGTAAAGTTACTTTTACTGCCACGAGGTGCGCTGTCGTCGCCAAGATGTAAATTGTAACATTGCGGTAAATGGGAGAATTCCATTTATTAGTTTAAAATTGCAATTATAACATTTGTTTTATTTCATATTTATAAAATTTTGCACACACGCGGAACTAACACTATTCTGGCGGCGATAATCTTTATGTGCCAAACTAATACCATTGAAGTTAGTACCTGCAAGTTGCTATCTTGTAAACACCAAGTGCAATGGAAAAATTCCAAGACTGACGCATTTATTTCCTGATGTGCTGTGCACTACAGGGTTTTTATTTTATTTATAGACGTACAAAAAATGTTCGTACTTTTTTTTTTATCTTTGAGTGATGCACTTTCTATATTTTAGCGCATTACAATATAAATGTTTGGTTTCTCTGGCTGTACGGATACACCAAGGCTACGGATGCATAAAAAAACAATGGACGAAGAATAGTTTTCGTTGGTAACATGTGCAAAGTTGTTTTAATATTTTTGATCGTGCTAGTTGGTTTTTGAAGGTTTAGTGATGGCTGCAAAACATAAACGTAATGAACTTACGTTATTAACGAAGCTTAAAATAATCAATGAAGTGGACAAAGGCAGTAAAAATAAAACAAATTGCAAGAGAATTTGGTATTCCACAATCGTCTTTATCTACAATTTCAAAAAATCGTATCAATGTTGAACTTGCTCATGACAATGCCTCTACACTCTCGGCAAGAAAACGACTGCGGTGAACCTAAACACGAGAAAATGCAAACCAATCTTGTTCAGTGGTATCACGAAATGTGTGCAGCGAACATCCTATTGCTGGTCCTTTAATCCAGCAAAAGGCAGATTACCTGGCTTTGAGGTTAGGGATTCCTGATTTAAAATTTACCAATGGTTGGCTGCAATGGTTTAAAGTACGCAACAACCTTATTGCAAAAGTTGTGTGTGGCGAGTCTGCAGCAGTCGACGTGGATAAGACTCAGGATTGGCTAAAGTCAGTGCATCCAATACTTACATCAGTTC
Organism: Clitarchus hookeri; assembly: GCA_002778355.1. Classification (NCBI taxonomy): domain Eukaryota; kingdom Metazoa; phylum Arthropoda; class Insecta; order Phasmatodea; family Phasmatidae; genus Clitarchus; species Clitarchus hookeri. The sequence continues at coordinate 13,991 of NQII01015387.1, forward strand.
TGTCCAGATATATTATCAACATGGACGAAACTGTTGTTTTTTTACAACTTGCTGCCAAATAAAACATTGGCTGTGAAAGGTGAGAAGTGCCACGGTGGTAAACGCAGCAAGGAACGTGTTACTGCATTACGGTGCTGTAACCAAAGTGGAAGTGAGAAATTATGTACCCTTGTTGTAGGCAAGTTTCAGAAACCCAGATGTTTCAAGAATATTGTTAACCTACCATGTGATTATGAAGCAAATTCTTGTGTTTGTGTGACAGTGAAAATATTTCAGAAATTGTTAATGAAATTGGAACGCCACACGGCATGCAAAAATAGAAAGATTTTACTTATTTTGGAAAGATATGCAGCACATTCTACTGTTGGCCTTGAGTTGTTAAAAGTGACATTGCTCTATCTGCCAGCCAACACCACAAGTTTTCTACAACCTCTTGAACAAGGTATCATCCAGTGTGTGAAGAACTACAGAACTCGTCTCACACGTTACTTAATTCATCACCTGGAACTGAAGAAAGAGATCAACTTGCGATGGGACGTTTTGAATGCCATGCGGAATGTATGTATGGCTTGGGATGAAGTCACATCGTCTACAATAGCCAAATGCTTCAGAAAAACTGGTATTGGTGCCAAAGAAGAACAGGTCAGTGAGGAAGACAATGATGGCAATATGGAAGGATGGGATTATCTTCAGGAACATCTGCATTTCCACGAGCAGTTTCGCCACTTTGTGCAAGTGGATGATGATTTTGCAACATCTGCTAGAACTGCTGAAGATAACAATAATGAAATAATGATTGTGCATTACTGCCAACGAAATGGATGCTATCCTACCTTTAGCCACCCTGGAAAATGTGCTTTCAAACATTGATGTTGATAGGGAAACACTTCTGGAATTTGATAAACTCTGTACGGTTGTTAGAAATGCCTATAAAGAAAAAACAATGAAAACCAAAATTGACTAGTTTTTTAAGCCACAGGTTTAAACTTAAAACAGTGTGCTATTTGCCACAAAGTCCATGCTGGAAACAATGTACAAAATATGTATCTACATATTATACATTTCTCTAATAGTAGTGAAGATAAGATGTGTGCTGTTCTCTGAGAAGTGTTATACAAGTAAACAATCTTCTGCAAAATTGTTACTTTTATCAGCTAATTCATGAGATGTGATGTTACAATATTTTTAGTTTGAATGAATTTTTTTTTATTTCACTAGTACAAACCTCATTATTACAAAGGGCCAAAATGATGGTCCCTTCAGGTTTGTATTAATGAGATTCGACTGTATTTATATAGGAATTTTGTCAGGACCACTGAAAATTAACTGTGGATACGGTTTATCAGTACATGCGTTTTTGATTTTTCGATACATAGATCTACTAATTACCACAACAATATTTCATGACCTACATGATGTTATAAAATTTCGAAATTGGATAATTATGGTGGTTAAATCAGCAAAAAAGTTTTCCCTTAAATCGTAAGAATATGAAATTCCTTCAGAACACAATACTTTGTTGGCTAGTAATTAGGGTTTTAAATTTTGTCTTTTTTGATTATAAATTTGCTAATGAAACTAGAAAGTTAACTATAAGAAAACCACATAAGAATGGACTTCCAAGAAATTTCTCTATGGTATTCCAATGGAATTTAAAAAATTTGAATTTTAGCCAAATATGTTATTTGTATAACTTTTTGAAATTCGTTTGGCACAAGATAGAAAAATTCCAACATCAATTTCATTCTAAAATATAACTGCCTTCTAGACTTGAATTTTACATCACATTATAAAAATATATAAACAATACCAGAAATATACGAATATCTTTTGGACACTTTGACTGTAACTATTATCACATACAGGTACAATAAAACACTAGCACAATGCCTCACCCTGATCTGCTCAATGATCTTGCGTATTTGAGGCTCGAAGCCCATGTCCAGCATGCGGTCAGCTTCATCCAGAACCAGGTAGGTGCAGCGCCGCAGATTTGTGGTGGCTCTCTCCAGGAAGTCTATCAGGCGACCTGGCGTTGCTATGCAGATCTCCACTCCCCTCTCCAAGTCTCGTGCCTATGCTCGCACAGAACAATACCATACAGTTAGATAGACATTCTAACGGCCAACTGTAAAATGGTAAATAAAATTGGCCAATTTCTACAAATAAAACCTTGAATTTCTGTGGTATATTTTGGTATTAAAAAAAGTATTTTGGCGTTGCGGTAAGACCGCAATTTCCCGTATGTTTATTAATTTTATTTACATCTGAAATGAGTTAGTATTTTGGTTTGGTTATCTGAGCCAATACTGTGACGCAAGATGAAATAACATGGACATTAACCTCAAGACAAAACAATTTAAAGGTTCCATCCTAACTGTTCTTTTGTTGTATTTGGAAGTGTAACAGCCGAATTTCTTACCCTATAGCAGCTTCTATTTCTATGCGAGTAGCGGGTAGCCAACCACATAAGTAACTTTTCTCACTGCATGCAACACCAGTAATTTAATTATTGCACCAGTTAATTTGAAAACATTTAGTTTGATTCTGCACTGAACTTAACTAATACCTTAAGGCTAGGATTTATTGTATTTTTCTTTTCAATAGCTTATCAAAGGGCTGTGAAAAATATTTTGTAACAGCATATCCCACCTCAAAATTTAACCTTGACCACTGGAAATAAATAATAGTATGAACGCAGAGCTTCAACCATATCAATACCCCAGTTCCATACCCTAGCTTAGGGAACAGATCCTCACCACTAAGCACAAGCTATTTGGTCACTCAGGACACAAGGTTTAAGTGTGAAGGGGGTTATTGTCGTCAGAGAG
>NQII01015388.1:3937-20765 GCA_002778355.1 Clitarchus hookeri
TGGGTGCACTCCCCACACGCCATTTTTATATTACTTACATTGCAATATTTATTTTAAAAAGTGGTAGAAGGATAAAAAAAATGTCTCATACGAGAAAAGTAACTAGGGCCTCAAAAATGCTCGCTTAACCGCGAACAGCCTACAGAGATGTGAAGCGGCCACTTATTCCACAAACGCTTAGCCAGGCACGCCAGCAAAATGGCGTCACTCACCAGAAACATGTCGGAACGCTATTCGTCACTCCGCGTTGCGAGCCAACAGCCCAGCCAATAGGGAACCTCTCGCAGCACTCGGCAGCCAATCAGACCCGTCCAGACCTCGCGCAGCCAATCAGCGAAAAGGTACGCTCACATCAAAGGAACTGCCACGCCATTATGATTCTGTACACCTATACTGTTCTTAAGCACTGTTCACTAAAACGTGAACCCGGGACTGAACCGCCTCAGCTTGTCTGCGCTGATAACAGCTGCAATTGCAACATAGAAACTAAAATTTGGTTTTGAATTTCACACACAAACATATTACGATAAATATTTCTAGGAATAATTATATTCTTCTTTACGTTATAAAGAAAAAGTTACATTTATTATCTTTGTTAAGAGCAAAGCGAAGTTTAATTTTTGCATTACGCTGGCCAAGCTTATTTCGTCTTTAAAANCTCCCTCTCTCTCGTGTTCGATTATCCGTGTATGCAAAAAGAGAGAAAGGAAAAGAGAAATAGCGAGAGAAAAATAAATTTGCTGTTTTACGGTGTTTTCTTGCACCTACAGTGCCTGTTATTTTACAGCTTACAATTAAGGCCCATGTCTAATATACAAAAATTTTTCTAGGAAATTAATTATTTTTCATGATCGATTTTTGTCAAGCATAATACCGTTTACTTAACTGCAAAATGAAAAATGTGGCGTCACTTATTTACAAATGAAAATAAATTTTAACATAACATAACCTTACGTTAACCGTCAATCATTAGATATCCTACTATTTTGCGTTACAACTCATTACCAAGGCAGACGGCATACTCAGAACCAATAGCAAATACACAGCGCTCTGGTAGCTTCAGTCCGTGTGGCCGGGTGTAACAATAGAATGAGTCCTTGTATATGGCCGCAGTCAATATAAAAGTAACTCTGCTCGAGTTTGGAGAGGACTGTGGAGTCTATCTTGGTGCCGGCTTTTATAGTGAAATGGTCGAGTCTCTATCAATCATCATTAAAATAATCTTTGCACGAACCCTAACTCTATCAAAATAAATTAACTCTTGAGTAGTATTGAATAAGCATTTCTTGAGCACAAGTCTTCATTAAATCTTTCGTAAAGTGTAAATAGGATAATTGTACTTGTTAGTTTTGCCTTCTGTACGGGTTACTTTTATAATGTAGAGAATTTATAAATTGCCGTTCCAAATAATAATTTGATTTTTTAGTTGGCACTCTATTATTGATTATAATTTCTTACTGAATGTAATTAAAAATACTTTTTCTAACAATAAAAATTAATACATTAAAAATTATTATATTTCAGATAATCACGATAATTGTTTGCAACACTTTTCTGTAATATGAAATACATAATATAGTTATATATTATGTTATGTAATATTAATTTCAAAACACTCATGTGTATGAAAAACATAGTCGATTTATCTCTTTGGGCAAAGTTTCTGAACGCGGCAGAAAATCATTCCAAAATTTTACCAAAAAAGAATGATCACAAATATAAATATCAAGAGACAGATGAAAGAGAATCTACGCTCCGTTTAGAAGGTTAAAGGGTATCTTGGGAATTTTCTTCATAAACACGCATGCTATCACGTACTGAACTCTCTCTCTCTCTCTCTATCTCTCTCTCTCTCTCTCTCTCTCTCTCTCTCTCTCTCTATCTCTCTCTCTACTGACTTGGAATATTCGTATAAAAAAACATAATTACCGAATACGGCATGCATAGCAAATACTGTAAATATTTAATATTCTTGATAGAGAACACTTTTTATAGATGTATTTAACAGTTACAGTGGTATTGAAAACGGATGAAAACCTTTTCTTAACATGCAAAATGTGAACTAAACGTATTTGAACTCACGTGCTGTATGGTTCCAAATGAAATTTTGTTAGCAATTAATGAAGTATAGTTACTACTGTGCATGAAATGTCTCTGCGGTATGCACAATGTGCTAATCATTTTATTGTCAACGCCAGTAATTATTATAAAATTTTCTTACTCAACAAATTATTTTTGATAAATATTACAAACTGAAAATTATGGCTTTTGTAAGAAACTAGAATAACTTTATTAATTAAAGCTACAAAATTATTCCCGTTAAAATTGTTTCACTGTCGCTTTTTCACTTATTATTTGACGATAATTTTGATAAACGTAATCTTAAATGCATAAACGTGTGACAACATGACAGAGGAAAGCAGAATACGTTTAAAAATGTAGATTCCACCCCTTCGAGCCTGCTAAATCAGATTTGCTAACTACAGAAATTTACTATGGGTAACGTCTCTAGACACCCGTATCACGGGAAGTTAACCCGTCTGTTTTATTTTTCCATTAGACGCTTCAGTGTTAGTTGAGAAGTTTTAAGTCGTCGCGCAAACGCTAGCCCGCGCCGAGTTAGCCCGCGCTAAGCGAGTTACTATGCTTAGCGGGAAGTTGCGAATCAGGGGAACGCCTCGCAGGTACCGGGACGAGATGCCTTCAGCCTGAGACTGCCTTTACCTGGGAACACGCACGCGTCAATCTGCCAGTAAAAGGGTATCATATTTCCATTCGTATCGTCTGTGTGTGATTACTCCCAATAGCAGACGAGTGGCGCCGTTATTCCGACACTCAGTTCTACATTACAATATAAACAGTTCTGTTTGCCAGAAGAAACCAATCAAAAGCTGAAATACAAATTTTGTTGCTTTGGAGATGGAACGTACACTATACACCAGTTCACTATGTTAAACAAAGCGATTTATTAAATTATTAACCGCGGTATAAAACGTGATTTAAAAGACGTATACAGAACCAATATCATAAGTAGAGAGCTGAAGAATTCGCGGATTCATCTTGGGGCAAGCTAGAATTGAAAACACTTGTGTTTATATAACTATAGCGATTGGTCCACACGGTGTTCGACTCCTCCTAGGGAACGCTGGCCCAATAGTCGCCTTCCACTGCGACAGCAGACAACCAACGAGCAGTTGATATCGGCATAACTGTACGTAAGACTATAGAGTCTATACCGCAGGTCATTGAACTCGCGAATTTCCCAGGTATCTAATCATACAGCATTCCCATCTTCAGTAACTAAATGACATCACATGCCTTGGAAAATAATTCTTCTTTGTTGAATTAGTAAGTAAAGCCCTTGATTTCGTGTTTATGTATACAAATCTCCATCCACAGAAATAACAGTGAAGAAAATTCTTAAACAATGGCTTATTTTCACCCTGTTTCAAAGTTGCATTTGTTATCATAAAGGCTTAGTTATTTATTAAGTGACTTATAAATTTCCCTGGATAAACTTTAATGTACATTAGATATAGCCACTGTGTTTAATAATCGTGCTTATAAAAGTCGCAATATTGCGTTTATTTTACTGTATATGACTAATGTCCATAAAAGGCATTACAGTTAACTTTATCGCTCGACCTCAAACAGTCATGCGAAATTAAAGTTTCATTACGACGGCGTTGTATAATATCAAACCCATTATTCCTTTACTTATTTGAGCATTTTTCGTTTTTAATAATTAAAGCATTTTCAGGCTATTTCCTGGCTGATTCTTTGACACCCACATTTAATTAAAGTTCATCGCTAAAAAGCGTATATTTTTATCAATATTTTGTTATAACGGTTGTAGATCATGTTAGACCGGCGTCTCTACTGTCAGTACTGTATGTTTATTGTTACTGACTGAGCTATAGCACGTTGCAATGGCAGTACTGAACTTAATGAAACTATAGCGGAGCGAGTAGAAACAGGCTCCGCTGCAAGACTCTATGATTCCTGACCGCGACTATTGTTGGCTTTGTTTGATAATTCTTCACTTTTGCCTTGAAGATTTTCTAAAGGTTTTATTTATGGAAACCAAATTAATTACTTTAACAGGGCATAACTAAAACACTAAATACCGATATATTTAGAGGTTAAGTAGATGTTAGATTTAAAACAGTGCCCTAGTGAAATTATCAATGCCATACTTTGGAAGTCCATAAACGTATGTTACATATATTCTTGGCTTCTGGGTTGTAGCCAGAAAACAATAAATTACAGACAATGGCCACGAAATCCTGCGAACTTTACTAACATATGTTAAGTAGTTGACAAATAGTTACTATATAAAGAAAAGATCAAATACGTGACATATTTTAGTTTCTTTTATGTCTTCCTCAAAAATAACATTTGTTCCATTAAATAGAAATAAGTAGCTCACGGCGAGATAAAAATTACATGTTTTCATATGGAAAAATTATACATTACCAGAATTAATACACTTGCATGGTTTTCAGATCGATGAGAAATAGTTATGAAAAAATTGGGTTCCCAAAACCTTTTTAAAGGTTTTGGAAACCAAATTTTTTCTCACGAAATTAATCAGTCTATGCGAAATAAATTGATTAAGTGATTCGAGGTTTTAAGAATACATGTATTTGAAGTAAAGTGTTTTCTGCGTCGCAGTGAGATGCACGAGCCACCATAACGTACCCATTTTATTACATTTGTTGGCCCAGTAGTACAGTATACACGAAAAAAAGGATAGTTTATTCAAATGTTTTCCTGGTAAATATGGTATAGTCACATTATTACATTTTCATGTTTTGAAGTTATAATTCAAAAAATTCTCCTTCTGAACTTCTACTCGTCTTTTTAATAACGCCTTAAAACATGGAACAAATTATACATTTGTAAATTACAAATTTATTACTTTTAAACATAAATTTCATATTTTTGCATTTTTAATCCTCACTGTTTGGATACTCAAAATATATTTTGGCTTCGTTCTTCAAAGCAGCAGTGAAATGCAAGCAAATAAATTTTTGCTTGCTGCAAAATGAAACTTTAATGGGAGTTTTACCATCACAGTTCAAACATTCAGTTTCATATTAGAAACAAGCAACTTTATCATTATAAAAGTTTCGAATTTAATATTAATTGTTTGGCTCTAAATGGATTCAAGAGAATATAAATTAGATATGGTGTATAGAGAGGACCTTATACTTAAATAAAAGTGTAACAATCAGTGCGATAGTGAAAATGTACTTAATCTAACCTAATCTAAGCTAACTTAACCTGTCGAAACATTACTGAAATTACCCTCACCTCTTAAATTATGGTCATACGTGTTTGATTATTTCCTAAATATGTCGATTATTAAAAGCGTTTTACTTTAATTTTAATACAAGTGTATTGTATTAACATTAAAGTACATTATTTGTCGTCAAATTCAACTTTTACTTATATTTATGTCTAAAAGGTGTTATTCAATCAATAATTAATACGTACAAAAACCGTGAGAGAAAAGGTATGTTGGTAATGTCTAGTAATAAATAGTTCTTATGCTTAATATGATTAAACCGAGTGCACACAAATACGGCGCGTTGTCCCTTTGAAGAAATTTTCTAGACGTAGTTAAACTTTGTTTACGCTAGACGGAGTAACAGCCTGAAAGTAGAACTTTCACATGGCTTCAGAAAAGTTCGAAAAAGCCGATGATGAACTATAGTCTCAGAAGTGAATGATATATGCCACATGCGAGGCATATATCACTGTTTACAGTGTCTAGGTGCGGTACTGGGTACTTGCTGTGTATCATAGGGCACTGTTACTGAAGTGGTGAGATAGTACACGAAGGGAATGAGCATGAACAACGACACAGTAGGTCTTTCTGTTTGCAACACTCACTTCCGATGGCCCAGCAACATTGGTAATCTACACAAATAACTATGTCTAACAAACTGATAGATATAATACTGAGACGAATAAAATCGCATTAAGTTACAAACATTATTAAACAAATAAAATTAATTAAATGCAATCAGTGTGTACTAGATTTTACACAATTATTAAAAATTAACCAAAAAGTCATAATACACTAATTGAGTGATGTAAATCTCTTTTTATTGTAAAATTTTTTACATTATTATAGCTACTGAATGTATATTGAATTTCAAGCATTTTTATCTAACTAGAAGATTTTTTTATTTTATTTTAGCATTGACGTATTCTGTATACAATTCATTTGACTTTCAAGGCAAATGTTATCTATTGTAGTAGTTTGATAAAGTTAGTGAAAATTTTAATGTTGTGCATAAAATGGATCCCTTAACACGATACAAAGCTAGAATTTGGAAATTTTTCGTCAGTTTCAACATAATTTGTATATATTGTTATGATGGCAAAACAAAGCCGAAATGTAGGCCAGTGGTCCAGAACTATCATGAGTTCACTACTTTCAAATGAACCGTACTTGCTAATACTCCTCTCTTTGCTTGTTATACTATGTTATCATCACCCCTAGATAAATATTTACTCTAATGTGCTTTTATCTCTCGCCTCTGTCAGCCCTAGTGGCAGTTTACGCAAAACGCGCTAAAAACAAAGAGTGTGGCAGTGAATATTGGGATACACAGCGAAGTTCGATTTATAGTACAAAGCATCCGACAAACAAGTGACGGAATTAATAACATCCTTTTTTTTTTCCTGCCGAGCTGTGTTTCACATGCAGTCGACGCAATCCATACGTGGTATATGTTATGAAGCAGCGGCTATTTGAATTAATTTAACCCATTAAACTGAATGTTGACAAAGACGAGACAGGAAATTTGAATTACTGGGTCGACTTCCACTATGAAAACTTAATGTTTCTCGTTACAATGTAAATTTTGACTGTTAGTTATTTACACACATTATTGGCATATATTTCATTCTATAAACTCTTTTTTTTTCTTAAATTTATGCATTATGATTGACATTCATTTTTCAGTTCATGGGTTAGCAAATAATTTTGTAAATACAACTGTTAAAAATGAAACATTTATAAATGAGTCGTCAGTGCAACTGGTAGGTCAGTAAACCATATTTACTAAATTAAAAGTATGCTAATAGTCCAAACTACACAAGACCCACTAAAACAAATAATCCAGCCTGCAGATAATTTCAATAAATTGGATAGCTTTTTGGAGAACCGATAACATACATTTGATCTGTTGCTGTGTTCNTATGGTGTGTTCATGGTTAATTCAGTGCAATTTAAATCTACCTTTATAAATCACTGCCATGTACACATACGTTTTAAGCGGTAGTCATCATGCAATCGCATTGGCAGCCAATTCTAAAAAAAAAAACATGTGTGCGTGTACTTATGTATGCGCGTTAGAAGTTATACTTCTTTGTCGTTACTAAAAATAATAACATTTTATTACGTATGCAAATAATTTATGTAAGTAGGAAAACGATAAATTAAACAAAAAAAGACACGCGCCAAAAGAAATATAACTTTAAAAACTTAAGTGTGAGAAATAACACTCTTAAGCTCTGTTACTAGGTAAATACTTATAACAATTAGTATTTCAGTTCTGGGTCATACCCCTACCACGTTCACTGTCGAATTTCGTTACAGTGTGCACGCGCAACTTCCGTTGCACACTAAACTTTTACCCTCAACGTGCCAAAAGAAGTATAACTTCAAAAGAAATTATGAAGCTTAAATTTCTATTAAATATTTATCTAACGTCTAACAAAGTTGGAATTCAAATCAGTTTTACTGAGGCAAAACGAAATATGATTAACACTTAATTTAAATGAAAATCATTAATAAGAGACAACACTGTACGAGAACTTAAAACTGCCAACGACAACATATCAAAAATGTCGTGGAGGAAACAGGGACGCCAGTATGAAAATAAATTAGTATTCCGTATTTTTTAATTATGCAACTCAAATTTTTTTATTGGGAAGTTTATATTGTTTATAATATATCAGTAAAAGAAAGCAGACATATTAATAAAATATTTACGTTTATTGTAGTGCGTTTTTTTATTTAGAGGATGTTTATCATTAGTTCATGGAGTAACGGATGAAAACACATGGTCAAAACTAATGAAATAAGAAGGGTGATTTTGAAAGTGGTCAGTTGGTTAACGGCCAACCACCTACAGAAAAAAAAATACATCGTAGCCAAATTCTCTGTAATTCATTGCCACTTCGAGAATGGATTAATGCTATTTTAAATTATTAATATGAATTTCGTAACACGCTGAATTTAAAATGTAAACAAACCCACGTAATCGTGATTTAAACATTCTGAGGTAGAAATCGCAGAGATGTAAAATTGCAGAAAGAAAAAAAGTCAAATATCGTACAAAAAATTTTATTTAAGCATTTTTCAATTGTGTTTTATTTTTGTACTCTCATAACTAGATTATCGCCGTATTGCAAGTTCGTTCATTTCAGATATGTAAACAGGAATTAGTCTTTCAGAAGGGCGAAACATTAATTTTCTTAAACTCCGTCACTGTTATTTTAATTTACCAAACGGGACATTTTCCTAAAATAGGAACTTTTCGCTTAGTAGTTGGAAAATTTCATATATTTAATTATCCGCGAAACTTTGTATATTCATTTAGTTTTTTACTTTTAGCATATTTACATGTATGGTTGCCAAATAATGTAATGTGTAATTCCGGATGTGTGGTCGCACATATATTTTGGTTCTTATTTAAGGAAAATAAAGTCGCTATAGTTTTGTGTCATTCTATTAACTGTGTGTATATAGGAAAGAATTTTACACACAAAATGCACAAAAATAAACGTAAATTCTTTCCAGTGCAACAGACGTTATGGCATTCTGACACATATAGTTAATTTTGCGTTTGCAGGTAACCCGGGGATTTAGAAAATAAAGACACAACTAATTTATCTTTCTAATGCGCCGAACTAGAGTAAATCACACTTACACAACCATAAAGCATAAATTAGAGATAAATGATTTAAGTGATGTTTATTCTGTGGGGCTAAATCCGATGTTGTTACTTTCTGTATAACCGCAGTGTTACGACCCAAACCATTTCAATCCCAGCGAGTTTGGTTTTGATAGCTGCCAGTCATTTTGTGAAGGACTGAGTAAAAGGTTTGATGTCTGCCATGTGTATCTAACATGTACGAAATAAACTGTACTGTTTCTATATGCAGATTTATAATAAGCGCAGTTCTACCGCTAATGATCGGATGATTACAATTGTTCAGCACGTAAATTTCTAATAAAACGTAAATCAAAATTTTTTATGTACAAATTCCCAGTTAATTTGGATAACCGAACTAAAGCGTTTGCAGAAAATAACCAAGGACGCTGTCAATGTTTTCTCTATTATTTTGTCGAATTAAGTTACAGAGTTTTTATCTAGCTTCGATCTAGCACAAAACCCACTCGGATAAGAAAGATATTAATTTCAGAGATAGAAAAATGACACGCAATATTAAGCAGGAACGTAATTAGAACCGTTGCTGATATGTTCTTATGGTTGTCCGTGACACGGGTTCTTCAATAAAAACGTCTTTAATTACAGCTGAGTGTTCAAAGAAACTAATATTCTAATGATTATCATAGTGAAAGAAATATAGCCCCACAATATTTCAGTATATTTACTTCTTCACGTTGTAATATTTATCACATTTTTGAGTATCCTAGATACTTGCTGTATTTTACTTGGACAATCACAAAGCTCGCAGGGGCCGCGGTGGTGTAGTGGATAGAGTATTCGTCTCCCAAAAGACTAACCATATTAGATTCTTGGTGGGGTCACCCCCGGATTTTCGCAAGATATACAGTAGAAAACTTTCAGTGATACGTGCTTTGAAATCTCACCACTCTTCCTTCCGAAAAAAAAAAAAAAATATTGCAACTCTTGTGCATTAGGGTAATGTAAAACTAATTTCTGAAACGAAACATTATTTTCGACACACTGCATTGCAGTGGGTCTCATATAAAACCTGAACAATGCGCAGAGAAAACAACACAGAGGCACCGAATAAAAGCCAACTTGGTGTTCCGTAAGTGGATATACAAAATATCAACATGCAGATTTCCGAAGAGGGAATTAAGTCAAAAAAACCTCAAGAAGACACGGGAAGTTGACCCGACGACACAAACTTCAAAGACAAAAGTAATCAATGTGGACAATACAACGAAGAAGGTACAATCAAGAAATGTTGCCGAAAAACTCACAGATATGCTCAAAGACAGAAAGAAACAGCGAAGACGTGCAGACGATCTCTGCAGTAGTATTCTACGCAGAAACAAATTTATTTTAAAAAAGCTCTTTTAAGTGAGGAATCAAGGTGTTAACAAACCATTTAAGCACTGTCTGACCACCTGATTTTGATAGTACTGCTAGGGAACAGTGATCCTCTGTTGGAGACATAAGCAGAAGACGAAAAACAGAAAGGGGCATATAATTTATTTCGCGAATAACACTACTAAAACCACTTTCGAACAGTTATTATGCAAATTAGTGCTTTGTAATGGAGATGTGGAGTTAATTGGGAGGCTCTTAACACCGAGGACTTGAGAGGCGACGAGTGTGAAGCGAAGTGAGCATGGAGTGGTGCCGGGATGTAAGGATGAGGTAAACGGGAGATCCCCGAGAAAACCCCGATCAGTGGCGTCGTCCGGCACGATTCCAGTGTTCGAACATCCGGGAGTCACCTCACCATGAAGCGAACCCAGTTCACCCATGTGGGAGGCGAGCACTCTAGCCGCTTAGCTAACTGATGCCATATGTATAATTTGTTGTTGTAGGCCTATTCTTACACTGAAGAGCCAAAAAAACTGGTACATATGCCTTATATCGTGTAGGGCCCCCGCGAGCACGCAGAAGTGCCGCAAAACGACGTGGCATGGACTCGACTAATGTCTGAAGGTATGCAGTAGGAAATTCACACCATGAATCCTGCAGGACAGTCCACAATTCCAATCTGCGCCAATTTGAGAAAGGGTTTCACGTCTGTCACGTTTAATGATTCTCGTCTGTCGTCGTTTGTCCCGTTCTTTCACGATATTTTTCCGGCCACAGCGATGTCGAAGATTTGATGTTTTACCGGATTCCCGATATTCACGGTACACTCGTGAAATTTTCGTACGCGAACATCCAAATGTTATCGCTACCTCGGAGATGCTATGTCCCATCTCTCGTGCGCCTAATATAACACCACGTTCAAACTCACTTAAATCTTGATAACCTGCCATTGTAGCAGCAGTAACCAATCTAGCTGCCGATCGCATAGCGTCACTCTGATTGGTTCCCTATACCTCTGTTATTTGCATACACACGCCTATGCCAGTTTTTTTTGGCTCTTCAGTGTACTTACTTGGTGGCTGAGGCATGTCCGTGGACTAAAGACGAGATATAGACCATTAACTGTTACTTCCAACTTTTCTGAAGCCCTGCTTAAGTTCTACTTCCGGGATATTCCTCCGCCTAGAACCAACAAAGCTTAAGTCTAGAACAGCATTCGTGCGCTCTCTCTATAATAATATTTTTCATAAGAACTATATCTTACAAGGCATTACCAACACAAAAATTTTCTACCTGTTTTATTAATATTAATTATAAAAATAAAATATTATAAAATACATTTAATATATAAGTAAAAAATTAATTTAACCAGAATTAAGTTATTTTTTGGGTTAACACAAGTATTACTTCAGGAAACAACCAAGCCCGTCATACACGTACTGATTTATAAAAAGTTTGATTAAAAAAAGTATGAAGAAACCGTGAATAGTTTATATTCCGATTATCGTCTTCTACGCATGAACCCAACCCTCATTTACCTGCCACACGCCAATACAACTGTGAGTCACGTGGTTGACAGTGATGAACGCGCTTGTTTATATCTCAAATTTTAAAAGGTCGCTCCTTTTATATGAATAAAAAACATTTACGCTTTCACTTTCAATTTAATCTAAATGAATAAAAATTTGGATGGAGGAAGTGCAAAAAAATTTTAAAGCACTTGTTTGAATAAACAACGCCCTAACCTCGAATTCTATTAATGTCAGTTACGATACTTGTGTTGGCAGGAAAGCAGTCCAATGTCGGGGCGCGGAAGTGCTTCTGCATGCTTTGGAAGCGCACTTAACCTCGTTTCCCGTCTACGGTCGTGTCACGACCTCGACTGACGTGCCCGTGGCAGACTATGGTCTCCTCGCGGTATCATCACACTTTTCTAATCAAACCTTTGAAAAATCACCCCATGTGTGATGTGTTTGGATGTTTCAAGAATATGTCATGTATCGCAAGCGTATTATACTTGTGTGAATTTAAAAATACCTTATTTTTGGTTTGATTAAACTTTTAATTATTCATCATCTAAAAATAACAATTTTTAATTTACAATTAACATGAATAGAAACAGAGAGAAAATATGTGTGTTGGTAATGCCTGGTAAGATATNCAATTAACATGAATAGAAACAGAGAGAAAATATGTGTGTTGGTAATGCCTGGTAAGATATAGTTCTTATGCAAGTAGTATTACAATGAGCGCGCACGATTCCGGTGCGTGGTTCCTTTGGTGTAATATTTTAGACTTAATTAATACAGGTTTGTTTGAGGCGGAGACATTTCATGTTCGTGGCAGACAAAGTTAGATCGTGAACGGACTATGGGACTGCGGCGGCAATACGCGGTCTGTCCGTGCGCGGCGCGGAGACGGAACTGCCGGACAAATAGTACCCGCCGACGGACGGTGATGAGGCAGGGTCTATTCCGGCCTGGCGACCCGGAAGGAAGTGGGGTCGTAACCGCGGCGGTGCGTGTGTGCGCGTGTGCGTGCGGGGGCGTGAGCCGGGTGAAGCTGCGAGTATGTCCTTGGATTATCCTCGCCGCCTTCGCTCTGCGCGGGGTGCCTGAACTCTCGGGACCGTCCTTGAACGAGGAGTGTATGGCGCAGCGCCGGAATGAAAGGGCGGGGGGAAACGGGAGATCCCCGAGAAAACCCGCCGACCAGCGGCAACGTCCGGATCGATTTCCACGAGCGAAAATCCGGGAGCGACCGAACCGGCAATCGAACCAGTTCGCCTAGGTGGGAGGGCGAGTCGTCTAACCACTACGCCACTGCGGCCCCCTCGATCGAAGACAGCGGTAAGCAGCACGCAATTGGCGTACTGCTGTAGGTATCTCCTATGTTACTTGTCACTCTTAGACTGCAGTTATGAGTATATGACGCCCTGTGTTGCCAGGAGGCTACGGTCAAGAACTCACGCTGTGTTGAAACAACGAGTACATACCTACATACAAACATATGCAACAATAAATTGTCACTTTGTATAATAATGTATAAATAAAAACCATATCTGGTTAACTACCAACTGTAATTTGAAAGTAAGGCGCACTCACTCACTTTCGTAACCTTTGCCAGGTCCTATATTGAAAATCCACAAGAACCAGTTGCAAAATCAGCATGAATTCCGTTAATATGTATTTATATTCAAAACAATAGCTGCTTTTCAATTTTTAAAAAAAATTGTTTAATATTTTGCTGCTTTTAAAGTTTTAGTTCTACAATGTTGGCATCCGCTTGTTTCCGGCTGGTAATAAAAACAAATCGAAAATATTTAAGGGTAAACTACATTTAATTTGTTTGTATAATCGTCGGCGAAATGTACCAAATACTTTTTCATTCAAAAAACTATAATTATAGTGTCACCTCTTCTCCCCTCCCCAGCTTTCTTGCTCTCTCTCTTTCTATCTATATTTCAGTAAATATCCTTTGATGTGTATGAGCGTTAAAAAAGCGAGACTATTCGGAAAATGGCAAAGTTAGGAAAAAACTTTGGTGATTCTAGAAGAACCCAATACTCAGACACTTATAAATGGTATTTTCCCCTGTCATAAAAAAAAATTTTTTTGCTACTTGTTAACAGAAATATTTACCTGCTAAACAGTATTAAATTCCGCTGAAACTGGCGGGGAATCAGATAAGTTGGCAACACTGGGTCACTCCAGCTTTGAGGTTTCCTGCGCGCGGCGTATAACCGGCGCCGAACGGTCGTATCCGCGATAATGACGCAGCGCCCTTCCTACCCTCTTCCCACCCTCCCTTAAAAACCCTCCCCCCCTGGGCGACGAGCCCTCATCTACCCTCCCCCTGGCCCTTTACGGCGCCAAAAATGAAACGAAATTGTTATCGCCTCGCTGCGGGCGTTTATCGCTGCTAACGGGGGTGGGCTCGCAGGAGGACGTGGTTGGAGGACGTGGGTTCCTGACCACGCGCCTGAGGAGAGGAGTGTCTGCAGAAGGCTCGTTCAGTTCGCCGGACGGCGCGCGGAAACGATAGTCGGTGCGATGTTCTCGTTAGTCGCGCGAGACGGAGCAGGCCGGTGTAGACGTGAAGCGTTGCGTCCGTGTAATGTTCTGAAGCGAGATGAACTCTCCGACGTGAAGTATTCCGCTGTCCTACATCCCACGAGAACGGTTCTGCCGCTGCGTCAGTTAACTACGCGTGTTACGAACTGAAGGGTGCCAGGATCCTTTTTATGACACATGTTTTTTTTTATATGTAGAGCAGCTGACTTTTATTTCCTGCTTTATACAGGGTGTATCTAAATTATACCGACAAAATACGGCTATGGGTGAATCACGGAAAAAAAAAAAAGGTAAAAACACAGTACAGCCTGTCGTCTAAAGTCAGTCCTAAGGGCGATACACGCCTTTGGAGTTAAACCTGAAGGACTAGTTCATTACAACTAGTGTAGATGGAACACTGCGAGTCTGGATATTATGAAAGTTAATTGTGACATATGGATTAACAACGCATCTCTTTGATCCCAAGCTTGCTACAGGATCATGGATATTAAGCCGAAATAAGTGTAGTAACAATAATTATTTCACATTTACAGTTTGATGACAGCGACAGACAGGTGTTGTGGTGTTCACAGATCTTCGTTCCGTTACACACTCTCCAGACACTCAATGTTTTGTATTAAAATTTTTCTCCGATATTTGTAAATAAACTAGCGCTTAGGATTTACTTTATGCCATGAGTCGTGTGTGTATTTTCTCCTTTTATTGTGATTAACAGGCAGCCGAATTTTGTCAGTCTAATTTAGTGCCTTACGTATATATTCATTCAAGAACTGCTCAGTATTGTTGAGAAACTTCTCACGTAAAAAATCTAGTTTCCTTCCCTCTCTCGCCACTATCTCTAATGCGTATTTTTTTTTAGATACCTGTAACGGGCATTTTACACAATCATTAGAAACCCGGAACAAACTATACTTCACAATCGTTTGTGCACCCGAGCCTCAGTTGGTTGTTCATTGGCTGTTGCTCCAGTTTCAAACCATACCTGGCTGCTCGGGAGTAGGTCTTTGTTTTCCTAGAAGATTGGTTATTGGTTGGAAGTGGCCAAGGGCGTCTTTGACAAACTGTGGTCCAATGGAAACAGCAGAAATTTCAATGTGCACGTGGTTGAAGTTAAACTTGTCCTCAAATAAATTCGCGAAATTTCCGAGTCTGTAATAATTATATTTAGGTATGAATTCTCCATTGTAGGATATGTAGGGACACCTGCTTTTCGCGAAAAGATTTCACGACAAGTCGTGTTCCAAAACACTATAGTTCAGAACCGCTTTGGTGACTGGATCACTTGAATTGTTAAACGTCTTATCTGTCTGCCCGCGAATCATGGACCGTTAGCATCGGAGGAGCGTAGTTGTAATTGGTTCACTCACGTAACAGACCGTCTTCACACAAAGACAGATGGCCATTCTGATTTCTGTTTCCTGAGGTTTCCCGAGATCACTCCAGGTGAGTGTTGGGATGGTTCCTCACTACAAGCCATGGCCTATCCATTCCCCGTTCCTCAATGTCAAGTTTCCCCCCTGCTTAGGCCGTGTCGCTGTTTGGAGGCACTTCAAACTACAAATAAACTAAAAAGTTAAAAAAAACAATTCGTGATTAGAAGGGTGCCACGTTTGTCACGAAAAGTTTTACACACAGTGCGAAGATGTAGCATTCCTTAGGTCGCTATATGCGTATTTTCTGACAGGCGTGGACCAATCATAATCTAGTTGCTCTGACAGTGAACGTCCGTGATTCGTGGGCAGACACTTAGAACGCGTAGCAATTGGATCATCAAATCACGGAAGTGGACGTGAGCTAGAAATATTTTGGAGTAAAACCAGTCGTGGAATATTGTCCCGAAAAATAAGGGACCTTTTTGATGAGGCAACTGGAACAAAACGAAGGCGTTCATAAACTCAGTGCAATAAAAATGTTACCAGAGCAGTTAAAATAAATAAATAATAACGCAGTTTGTCATCTATTAAACCTCTCACACAGGCGACGCATTCGCAGATCCGTTTAATTCACGCCGAAACGCATAGGTATCGGAACTCTCGTTCGCGCACTGGCGTTGACACCTATATATACGTTAAGTCTCAAAATATTTACGTCTACACAAGTGGGAACTCATGGTCCTTTTCTAATGCTCTGTAAGCTGTGCAAGGTTTTCTTACAGGAATAAGTCGGATTAAGAAAAGTGTTCTCGAATCTTCTCTGGATCTGAGGGACGATTCACGTCCGAAATCTAGCAATAATAATGGAGAAACGGATGAAACTTTTTTGCACGGAGAATTATTACACATTGAAAAAAATAATTTAAAACGTATAATTTATGGCTTTCATTTAATAGATGCAATTATTTGTCAAAAATTATATTTATTCTAGCACTTTCAGAAACAAGAAAATAAAGTAATTAAAAACAAAGCCTGGCTGCAAAATACAGGTAATGAAAGTAACCAACACATATAAACAAAATAACTTTAAATT
>NQII01015389.1:0-15990 GCA_002778355.1 Clitarchus hookeri
AGTTTCCAGCAGATACAGGCGTAGGTGCTTTATATGTACACATTTTGGTATGGTCGTAATACGACTCGCGACACAGTTTTACCTGATGGTCGTGTATTTAGAGTCGCATGCTGTCTGGAACACCTGTTACTTCATAACATGAGAATTCACGACCACACTTATGGCAACAAGTAGTATAGTAAGCCCATTTCGTCTTCTTGATGCCTGTGGTAAACTGTTCATGTCCAGGTCTGATGTTGACGATGATGGTGACAGCGCACCGATATTCAATGAAGCAGGCGTATGCCCTTCACATTTTTTTTCAGATGTAGGCAATACACTACCTCTCCTAGCTGGCACAGAAGAGAGTCCCTCACACGTTGCAAGATGTCTTTTTAAGTTATCGCATCGTCCAAAATGAGACTTCCACTGTTCACATGTAAAGCTAGAGTTCTTCATGTTCATATAACAAGCAGTTTCATGCTGCCGGGCATGACAGCTCTTAGTAAATGGTTTCTTGCAGAAACAGCACAAATTACACTCTGACGTATTTTCCATCTTCGCTCGAGACGACGTATACTCTTCGGAATTCGAATAAATAAGGCGATTCCATCAATTTCACATATATATGTGCATATCTTCTTATTTCACCAGAGGGTTTTAAGTTTTTTATGCGTTCTGTAATCATATATTCAGCTAACAGCTCTCCACCACTACACGCCGTTTTACATCTCTCATGTCGACATGCGTTGCTAATTTTACCAAAAATTTTACTGCATTTGCGACAATGTTTCGTACACATTGGTGAAGGATTGTGTTCATTGTTCACATGAAGGTCAGAAGTTGGTGATGTAGGTGTATCAATACTTTGTACAGCAGACATCTTATCGTCACAATTTTGTAACATTGACAATGAACTGTGTTGCTTAGAATGTAGAGAAACAAGGTCTTTGCACTTTTTCATATGTATGGTTAAACTGTCTATACGAGTGAACATACCTTGGCATATGACATCGATAGCTTGTGCGACGAGGATTCAGCTTGCATGTATGCTTCATATGTGTCTTTGCATTGTAGGAATATGCTAATGTACTGTTACAGTAGTGGCATGGATGTCTAGGAGATGTGACTGTTCCAGCCATTGCTTTCATAGTAGGGTACGTTGCCTTTAATGATGTTGAAGGTTCGGATTTTTCTATTGCGGATATCTTCCCATCAAAAGTTTCCTTTATTCTCAGAAAATACTGATTGGGCTGTGTAGGAAGGAGAGCTTTGCATGTTGCGCTATGGCTTTTTTAAGCTATCGAGTCTTCGAAAATATGATTTCCACTTTTCACATGATAATATAATACATTTCATATTATTTTGGCAGCCAGTCTCGTGTCGACGAGCATTGCAACATATAGAAAAAGTCTTCTCACAATAGCAACACAAATAACTTTCTCGATTATTTCCCATCGTAGAAAAAAAAAAGCTCTGTTCACTCTTCGAAGTCACTTCCGCCCATATATTCCTATACAATAATTGTTTGATTTAGTGAGATCTACCATCCCTCAATGTTTGTCCCGTGATTTTAGAATCATCATGTATATACATACATACAGATGGTGTGTAGCAGTGGTGGTGACCTTTATGTCAGCTTTGTTAGTGGCGAGACGCTTTCGAGACATGTTAGGCGTGCTGACTGGTCGAGCGTATATGTATTTAAACATATTATTTTCTCGTGGAATAGCTGTGATACTTGTGTCTTGGAAGTGCTTGCATATATCAGTGTGCTAAGGTGTGACTGACGCTTTTGGCGTGTCCGACTGTAACGTGTTTTTTAAACCATGACCCATTAACTTAATGCCCAACATATCTGGGAGATAATTATTTTTTTAGGTCGCTCCATTAATGTAAATGTATGTTGACTGCCCGCGTTTCTGCAGCGTCCTGGCGGGCGTCTCTGATGAGCGTGGTGAATATCTTGTATGAAGAACATACATGATAATTGAATTTAGGAAGAGACTGGGGTAACCATCCCAGCTTAGCATGCAAGAGCGTAAAGTTTATCATCTCTTAGGAAGTTTAACATGTCATCTTCGTCGGGCGTCTCTCAGAGCCTGGCTGTTGGAAAACTCATAATCATACTAGTTTATATATTATTTTTAATATTTCCGAAACTTACATCGAGCTTGGTGTAGCAAAAGGAAAAATTACTTTTACTTTAAATATATATATAATTTCCATCGCTCACGCCGTGATGTAAATAATAACCTATTTCTCTTCGCGATTCGGGGGGTTCACGCCATGGTAGGGGTCTGGGGCTGTAACAGAAACATTAATTATTATTTTGACAAGTTATTTTTAATTACTTTTCCACGTTGTGTTTTGTCGCATTTGTATGAAACCGACATTTCTCTCTCGAGAGCACTGGCCAGGGTTCTGCGGCTATAACGGAATACCTATCTGTGTGGTTCTGCTATGCAGATGGCAAGTGGGATGACGAGGCTGCATGACGTATATGTGCATGACTTCTTTTGCGTACTGACTGGGCGTACAGAACATTTTTTTCTCGCACACACAAAACACACACACGCACACACACGCACACACACCCCGTCTGGGTACAATTAATATACATGCTAATTCTTTAAATATATTTTTCCATCGCTCACATCGGGAGAGTGTCGGTAAAAACATTTAACATATGTTCTCTCGACGAGGCGGGGGCTATAACAGTATATGAACGATTATTGTTGTTTAAACATACAAGTTTTTTTTTTTAATTACTACTTTTCCTGCGTGGCCCAAGCCTATATGTGTTTTCGAAACCTACATTTTTCTAGGACTCTGGTCAGAGCCTTCGGCTGTAACGAAATATGAAAGATTATTGACGTGACAACGTCTTAAATTAGGTTGCGGCTGGGAGTCACTTATGAAAAAGTGTAACGCTCGGTAACGTTACGATGAGTCACCGAGGAGGGGTAATCAAGGGAGGGAAATGAGGGGAGGAAACAGGAGGGGAGCCGAGCCGGCCAAGGAGAAAGCCACCTTGCATGGAAGCAATTCCAAAGACGAACGACGCGGTGGAGCTAGCGTCGCAGTTTTACAATTAATAAATGTAATTAGACGAACCACAAGGAAATTAATAACGCGCTTGATAAATAAAGACGCTCTCGCATTACTAAAAAAATATGTTTAATGAATATTCGTTGCAGTGACAGATATTTTTTTTTTGACGTGACAACGTCTTAAATTAGGTTGCGGCTGGGAGTCACTTATGAAAAAGTGTAACGCTCGGTAACGTTACGATGAGTCACCGAACGAGAGAGAGGCCCGCCGAATGCCTTGCGTCTCTCTCCCACTCAACTATGATCGGTCTGCCGCGCGCGCAGCACTACGTTGTCACGTAAAATCTTCGCCCGTAAAACCGACTTTACAGGCAACCATTTTTTTTTAACATGTTATTTAATACTTCTCGAATTGCTCAAGCCTATATGTGTGTTGTAGCATGTAGGATGGACTTAAATTATAATCAAATTTGGGAAGACACAGAGATAAACCTCCCAGTTTGGCATGCACGAGTGTGATCATCTCAGAGGAAGGATTAGTAGGAAGGACTTAAATGTTAATTGTTTTTTGGTAAGACTCGGAGATAACCCTCCCAGCTTGGCATGCAAGAGCGTGATCATCTAGTAGGAAGGATTAGTAGGAAGGACTTAAATGTTAATTGATTTTGGGACGACTTAACCCTTTCGAGATGATGGGAGTGCTGTTATAAATTTCCGAACGTATCTTATATGATAATGCTGGGGAGCGAGTCGTCTATCTGCTACATCCCCGCAGCACCCCGTTGCCTGGGGTTATGTCATGACCACTGGGAAGCGACTCGTCTTTCCATTGTTTAACTGCGGTACCCTGTCACCTGGGGCTATGTCATGGCCACTGGGAAGTGAGTCATCTATTCGTTGCATCCCTGCTGCACCCCGTCGATTTTGAAATTGGGAAGACTCTGAGATAACCATCTTGAACATGTCATATATCCGTTGCATCACTGCAGTACCCCGTCGATTTTGAAATTGGGAATACTGTGAGATAACCCTCTCGAGCACTCGATCCGTTGCGTCACTGCGGCGCCCCGCCGCA
The DNA here is from genome assembly GCA_002778355.1 of Clitarchus hookeri. Taxonomy (NCBI): domain Eukaryota; kingdom Metazoa; phylum Arthropoda; class Insecta; order Phasmatodea; family Phasmatidae; genus Clitarchus; species Clitarchus hookeri. Next base: position 4,108 of record NQII01015389.1, read on the forward strand.
ATGGTATGCGAGAATGTGAAGTTCATATCGCAGTTGGGAAGACTGAGATAACCCTCCCAGCTTGGAATGAAAGAGCATGATGTTTAACATGCGCTCTAACCGTTGCTTCACTGCGGCACCCCGCCTCAATGGAATTCGAGATCTTGAAGTTTAACATGTGCTCTATCTGGTGCATCACCGCGGCATCCCAATGGAATGCCAGAGCGTGAAGTTTAACGTGTCATCTACCCATTGCGTTACTGCGGCACCCCAATCGAATGCGAGTGTGTTAAGTTTAACAGTAGGAAGGACTTTAATGGTAATAGAATTTGGAAAGATTAGGAGAAAACCTTCTAGCATAGAACGCAAGACCATGAAGTATGGTAGAGGTAGACTATGGGAAAACCCCTCAACACCTCATTGCCCAAAAATGAGTCATTGAGCCACATTGTGAAGTCATTGAAAATAATTTTGACAAAATTAAAATTCGTAAAAAATTTCGGAAATTTGGGAAGGTTTTTGGGAAAAAGGGTAATTTTTACGTTTCTTTTGGGAAAACAGGGAAATTGCGATGAAAAACGGGAAAACAACACTTCATATGTTGACGTTTTCTTACCAAGGTTCGGCGGTACTTTGCCTTTTCCTTGGTAAGGTTTATCGAGTCCCTGTGTATCTGTCACGAACCTGCGTTTGAAACAACAATTTCTAACTACTCTCTACAAGCTGGAATTTCTTTTCAAAATAAAAAAATAGACACCTTCCCCCCAACCCCCCTCTCTACGGACAACAGTAGTCCAGTCAACCGGTGGTTTTACCAAGAAAAAATTAAGGAAGTTTTTCCCACCAGTTCTATATGTTTTCTGGGGTGCTGAATACGAATTTCATATTTGCACCCTCAAGGGTGGTGAGCTTCACAAGAAAAACGCAAAAAAACGTAAAAATTTCGTACTTTTTTCAGTTTTTGGCTAATATCTCCAAAATGATGAGTTTAATCGAAAAGACCATTCTATACTGAATAAAAGTAGACAAAACTTCCTACAAAATTCATTCTTCACGTTTAATTTTCTGACGAAGTATCCAGGTGCTAGAGCGCGCTGAAAAAGGGCGATTTTTTGGCCCTTTGGCAAAAACTAGAGAAACACTCTCTTTCACCGGCGATAACTCGAAAACTATGCGTTTAGTCGAAAATGCCACTTCATTCAAAATTAAAGTAGACCAAATTTCCTATAAATGCATTTATGAAATTAAAATTTCTCATAACGGGGGTCGCGCGATGAAAAGTGGCAAGTTTTTGGTCCCCTTGGCCAAAGCTGAGAAGCGCCCTCTCCCACCTTTCTATCTCTCAACGGCGCTCTACTTTCACTATATCATGCATGAAAACAACGGTTTTGAATGAATTAATTGTAAATATGAATTTTTATGAAATCGTATTATGCATTACATGAGATTTCTTGAAGTTAGTTTTTTACTTAGAAATAACCTCGGGCTTCAAGAAGAGTAGTGGTGAAATAAAATAAGTTTGGAACGTACTTTTATTTTATTTTACAAGAGGATGTGGTTATTGAAGTCGTATTCGTTTGCGTACAGACGTTGATGGTCCAGGCAGGGGGATGTCGTCTCGGGCAGCAGAAGGCCCGGGCTGGTCAAGTTGGAGGGGGATGAATGGCGGTTTTGCAAGAGGAAAAATTATAATAGAGTTGGATAATTTATATGATAGAGAAAACGTGAATAGTAAAGGTAGAATTATGTAGAACTGCTGTAAAAATTGTAAGAATTACTACCTTCCGCACCACGTCGAATAGTGAAACCCCGTTTCGAAGTAAATGCCCTGAATTCATCTGGTGGCATAGAATGCTCCAATGTAAGCATATGTTGCAAATACACATGGGCGCACTTGCCATATAACTAATGGCCGCTGGCGTGGAAGTATGGTAGCATCTTGTGTATGACTTCAAGTTGTGGTTTCCATTTGCCCATTCGCTCAGATTCAACAAATCTCACCACTAAATTTATAATTTCGAAATACTGAATCAACATCTTTGCATAATTAGCGAAATGTTGAAGGTGGGCTTTAATTTTTTGTTCGATTTCCTTCCCTCGATCCCTTTCATGTGCGTCCAGTAGATCAGATCGATTCATACTATACAAAAGTTGCTCAATTTCGAAGTGAAACGTGGGGGAGAAGTTGAGGGACTCCATTACCACCTTACCTAGAGCTGTAAGAGCCAACATGTGTGCTCTGACAGCCCTAGCATAAGCATGTCCAATCATAATCTTCTCAGTACTGTTGACTGCGTGCGCTGTATTGAAAAGATTGGTCAGGCCACTCCCTTCCATGATGAATCCCACCGCCCCCATGAATGACATTAAAAAATGAAACCCTCCTAGCCTTATGACCACATTAGGCAGCTCAGGGTCTCCCACACGACTCGCAATAACATATCGTGCCTTGAGGTAAAGAGGTTGATCAAATGTGACAAAAGTGGTTTTTCTTCCCCAATGATTGTGTTTTTTCTACAGTACTCAACAATGCTGTGTAAATTGTATCATAATCACTCGGAGGAGCATTGATGAACGGCTGGCAATTTATGAACGTCGTTTGGTACGGTACTTCTCTTGTCACCTCTTCCAAGAACCCATTCCACCCACAAATGCCTGGAAGGTCGTTATATTTGCTGTACAGCCACAGCAGGAGAGGCACTGATGGAACAACTGTGTCAGCGTGAGGGAACGATGTACTTAGGTCGTTGATCTGAATTGCGGATAAGCCAACATCATTTTTCCTCTCAAAATGTTTCAGTTGAACAGCTCCGACAGTTCCAACCATTTGTGCTGATGGTATACCCTTCAATCGTGCAATTTTTTTACCTGGGACTATTGCACTTTTTGGGGTGACACATTGGATGTCTCAAGATTCGCTCGCTTCTTGCTCACCACCACAGTGTCTCTAAGAGCTCGAACAGTCTCAGGAATGAGATCCTCATTTCCTTCTAGAAACCTATCTGATGGGGGGTATTCAGTCACGTTTTATACTTGGGATCTTATATCCTCAACAACAATGGCAGCGGCCGTTTTAACTATTCAAAGATTTTCTTCTTTTTGTGGCAGTTTCTCAACCTCTCGAAACCAGGAATCACTAATAATTTTGTGTCTAGTGGCCTTGAAACACACAAAATAAGGTTTACTTGGTGTAACCAATATATCGTCGCAATACTTTTTTTAAGGAGGTGTGTTGTAACTGTCTTTGGATGAGGACGAAAACCACATATAATCTCATTCATCAATTCGTCCGTTGTGAATTGATATTCCTCATCACTTTTTTCTTGAAAACAGTAAATTGATTGCATTGCAGCATCCATTTCATCTGTAAGGGGTCTGTCTATATTGTGTGTCCTTGTCTGTTATGAGGACTGGTGCAGAGTTTTCATGCATAGAAAATGATACTGTGCATCAGCTGCTACCAAGTCGTTAACGTCTCTACACGGCGTACTATAAAATGTCCGAAGTCATCATTACGATTTTTCGCGAGTCTAAGAACATTTTCTCTGACAGATAATTTCCTCACAGGGTACACCAGATTCCGTCTTGAGAGAGGCTTTCATATTTGTTTCTCCGCATAGTCTTATGGCACCTCCTCTTCGCACAAAAAGCAATGCGTTTTGAAAACAAACTCAGGGATAGATGAACGCAGCTGTTGTGATGCAGGTTTCTCTTGAGCCTTCCTCATCAAATAAGCAGCAATCGACTTTTCTTTCACGTAACTCTTCCTACAGTTGTCATGGACTTCAATTTGTGTAATCCTCTTAAATACAACAACTTTAACATCCTGTCTCTTCCCACTGGCTTCAATGAAAGATTTCAACCCCTTTTATTTTTACAGCACTCGTCTGTGCCCCGTCTTCTAACAGCTTATCACAAAGGACACATTCCGGGCGAGACATTATGCACGCACATAACACTGAAAACACAAGACCACATAAGATTTTACCGCGACGCGTTGGNGAACACAAGACCACATAAGATTTTATCACGACGCGTTGGTGATTCTAAGCAAACTAACTCAATACAAGAGCAGGTGGATTAAGAGGGGCTCCCCCCTCCCCAAAAAAGGGGCTGGGGAAGGGGCTCTGAAGAACGGATTGCGACTAACAACACATAACGGGACCGAACGGAAATGGGATTACCCCTAATGGGTAATGGCCGCACCATTATGGGTAACTAAAAAGTGCCGGCTGTCCTGAAAGTGTTCATACAGATTCATACTTAGTCGCGGAAAAAGTCATTTCTCCTGAATTATTTTCCTTTTTATTTATCTAATTCATTCTTCATCTAAGCATTCATAAAAGAAGGGAACATCGCGCCGTCGCGTTTTTGGAGGGCATTCCTCTCGTTTTGGCTGAGGGCCAAAAATACGCCATCCTACATCGAGCTTTACTGCTTTACCCCCATTATGAGGAATTGAAATTTCAAAAATGCATTTAATAGGAAATTTGGTTTACTTAAATTTTAAATGAAGTGGCATTTTCGACTTAACGCATAGTTTTCGAGTTATCGCCGGTGAAAGAGAGTGTTTCTCTAGTTTTTGTCAAAGGGCCAAAAAATCGCCCTTTTTCAGCGCGCTCTAGCACCTGGATATTTCGTTAGAAAATTAAACGTGAAAAATGCATTTTGTAGGAAGTTTTGTCTACTTTTATTCAGTATAGAATGGTCTTTTCGATTAAACTCATCATTTTGGAGATATAAGCCAAAAACAAAAATTTCACGGCATTTTAACGGTTTTCTGCATTTTTATTGTGAAGGTCACTGCCCTTGAGGACGCAAATATGAAATTCGGATTCAGCACCCCAGAAAACATATAGAACTGGTGAGAAAAATACTTCCGGAATTTTTTCCTGAAAACACCTTTTTTGAGCACCGGTTGTTGTACTAAGTAGTGTGGTTCAAAGAGTAAGTTAATTTGGGTTTACCAAGTGGGAGAAAAAGAATGCTTAGAAATTATATTTTGAAAAATACCCGAAAACCGGTACAACCAGACCACCAATGGTCATGAGGTAAATAAACAATATAATTTCAAAGCCCCAAAAGTTAAATGCAAAAATAGATATTAAAACAACTTGAATAAAAATAACAATCCCTTCACAAATTACATATTTTTAATGTGATACAAAACCCCGTAGGGCAGTACTGAAATTTATGAGCCCATATTAGCAGCTGTTCTTCCCTGTTAAGCAAAAAAGTTCGATTCTGATCAAGTTCCTCAGTAAGTCTTCTCCTGAATGTCCCTGATCCCTCAAAAAGGCGAACACCAACCTTTTATTTCTTCTGCAATACATTCTAAAAAAATTTCCAACATTTATGTTGCATAGAGCGCAACATGGTGATGTCACAAGCTTCTCGCGCCGCCAGAAGTCTTGGTGAAATTCGGGGGAGGGGAGCGAAGCGACTAACATGCTCAGAAGCGGGCCGGCGCGCCAGTATGTCTATAGCGCGCCTGCCGGACACGTTGGCAGGGCAGACCAACAGTCTGACGGGGTGCTCACACCAAGGTAAGCCTCGTCCACATTGTCGACGATCATCCATATAGTTAACGTAGTAGCAACAGTATATGGCGCGGGTAATCCTTAGTGTAGGCGCACGATGATAGATGGGACGCCGTCAGATCACTCCTCACCTAAAACGAACTAGCCGGGGTTGCTCACATGTTGAAAAACCCATGGCTTCAAGTGGCCAGGCCATTACCGTGGGCTTCGTACACATGAAACACGGTTCTCGATGCAATGCAACAGACCATATCATGGACTCTTAAGAACAGCAGACAGTACGAAACACATTTACAATTAATAAACATGCTGTGAGTAGGCTGCATCAAAACCCATATAAAAAATTCTCAACCAAAAATCTATAAGCGTAATACCTAATTTATACATTCTAATGCTATACGTAACTTCCTAAGCCTTTGCATGCGCACATAAAATACTAATTTAAAATACCATAATACTGGTGTTACACCTTTAACATACATTCTTACATACAAAAACGTATAATACGATATATTTCTTTAGGATGTGTACTGTTACAACCAAAAATTAAAACATTGTGAGGTTTTTAGGGGTAGGTTTATCCCCTATACACTTGAGAGTAAATGATTCATTTTACATTGGGTTACGTACACTTTAGCCAATTTGTNTTTTTAGGGGTAGGTTTATCCCCTATACACTTGAGAGTAAATGATTCATTTTACATTGGGTTACGTACACTTTAGCCAATTTGTTTGGNGGTTTATCCCCTATACACTTGAGAGTAAATGATTCATTTTACATTGGGTTACGTACACTTTAGCCAATTTGTTTGGAGAATTTGGGTCGGTTATTAACAACGTCAAGGGCGGCAGAATCCTGACAATCTGATACGGGCCTCGCCAATTTACGGCCAACTTGGCGGTAAAAAAATCAACTTTAGAGCTTAAGGGTTGCGCTTCAACTAATACCAAATCGCCTGGTTATAAACTGAGAGCTTTATATGAAAGATAAGTTTCTGGTCAATATGTTTGTGATACATCATCAAATTACATGTCACTTTAGCCCATATGTCTTTCATATTTTATTGTCCACATTCTCCAAACAAAGACTATGAAGTGACCATATATTTATAAGCGGGTACACCAAACGCCTACGCAAAAAATCTTCTGAGTGACCATATATGTTTCCGGTATGTACAACATTATTAAAACTTAAAAAAAAGTAAGTTTAACACGTCATTCCAATGATGTTGCATATCGGACTGAAAAAAACTTAAGGCAATTTTAAAGTTTCAGTTCACCCGCTCCACTAGATTTGCCTGAGGGTGGTAGATGGTGTTCTGCACCATCTTTACACCCCAAATAAAAGTTAAATCTCTGAACTCATGAGAAAGAAAATACAAAGCCTTGTCTATCACTACAAAAACCGGTGACCTTAAAACTCTATATAATATCTGCATAACTAACATGAAAATTTCTCCAGCTTTTATAGCAGATATAATTTTATTATTTGTTTTAGGAAATTTTGACAGATAGCTGTGGTGTACATATAAATATCCTGAGGTACTCATGGGCAATGGACCTATGACGTCTAAATGAACATGCTCCCAAGGGTACGATGCCACCGTGCCAGCATATGGTCACTCGGGTTTTTGATTTTTCGGTTTCGCTTGATGAACAGATTTCGGTCAAACTAAATTTATTGACATTTATTAAGGGTGGTAGGATACTGATGGGATGGGATCAAAACGTACAATATGTTCTAATTAATAACTGGAACGTCCATAAAATTTAAAAATTATATAGCAGCTGCTCTTATACTACGTTTTAATACTTAAGAGGGAAATGGTAAAGATACTTAAAGTATTATTTACACAAGTATTTAAAATATAACAAAACCAAATGTTGAAGTATTAATGTTACTTATTATACAAGAAATATGCGTCAGTAAAAGATAATAATATGTATGGAATATGGTAAATTGTACAAATGGTTCGTTTTCTCTAAAAATTTAAATCTTAAATTACGGTGATATAATGGATTGAAAATTATTCGTCTCTATTTTATGATGGCNTGAAAATTATTCGTCTCTATTTTATGATGGCAATTCTTACAATGTATAATATATGTGAGATGTCTTTATATTATGAAAGTTACATATATAATATAGTATTCCATTCGTTAACATTGAAATATGCATTGATTTTTTATAGGTACACGTAATATGTGTTGTTGCAAGGAACAAAATTGCAAATTCTGTATAAACAAAAAATTAGGTTGGAAGTTTTTTTTTCAGTCATTCTATATAATGTGCAAAGATTGATACCTACTGGAGGCCTCCTGTGAGTTATAACATAAAATTATCATTTAATTGATGATTTGTGTTATGTTGGAACTTTGAGTAAAGTAAAGTTTGTTATGTATGTGTTAGGTACCCTCAGGGTGGGGTGTGAGTGGTGTATGTAAAATAATATGTGAACCGCTGGTTACCTGTAAATATTTCAACGTACGACTCGCGAGCTGGGTTAAGCGGTAGTGCTGACGACTGCGAGCGCGGTGCTGAGTTTGTTGCGCGTGATGTCAGGACAGGTGTTCACATGGGCGTTGCTAGCGCCGACCTTCGGAGGAACTTTACATGAGGGGTGGTTTGTTGTGACATTGCTACTGGTTGCTATTGACATGGAACGTGCCGTGCCGTTGATCTGAAACTTGCAAGGAAATCTATTAACAGAATGCCTACACAGTTTGTCAAAACATCTTATGTAAAAATTTTCCTTAAAAAAATTTAGAGGACCCTAATACACTAAAGAGCAAAAAAAAAACTTGTATAGGCGTGCATTTGCAAATAACAGAGGTATAGAACAACCAATCAGAGTAATGCGATGCGGTAGGCAGCTAGATCGGTTACTGACGCTACAATGGCAGGTTATCAAGATATAAGTGAGTTTGAACGTGGTGTTATAGTCGGCGCACGAGAGATGGGACATAGCATTTCCGAGAAAATTTGGATGTTCGCATACGACCATTTCACAAGTGTGCCGTGAATATCAGGAATCCGGTAAAACATCACATCTTCGACATCGCTGTGGCCGGAAAAAGATCGTGAAAGAACGGGACAAACGACGACTGACGAGAATCATTAAACGTGACAAACGTGCAAACCTTTCTCAAATTGGCGCAGATTGGATTTGTGGACTGCCCGGCAGGATTCATGGTAAGAATTGCCTCCTGCATACCTTCAGACATTAGTCGAGTCCATGCCACTTCGTCTTGTGGCACTTCTGCGTGCTCGGGGGAGCCCTACACGATATTAGGCAGGCATACCGTAAGCGCCATAACACTGGTGTCCGGCATTTACCAGTTTGGCTGATATGGATCCACGTGATATTATTTGTTGGAAGACTGTGCCAGTTCATGAAGGTGTTGTTTATCAGTCTGCTGTAATTAGTATACACTCTTCGCCTGTTTTTTTTTCTCGGAAAAAGGTCAATTTTGAGCTTGGTGATGAAATATGGATTAATAGGAAATTGATTGGTACAATTGGATATTTGCGTATAATTGGTCATGTAGAACACGTGTATAATGCGTAGATAAAAGTAAAGTTTGTTTTAACAGAATCGGTTTAGTGGTTCTCATATTGCTATAACATAACCTCAATTCCAGGTAAACGGCAACCACTAGAGTTTCAGTTGGTTGCCACTTTTACCTCTATTTTAGCCTTGGAAGGTTACAGCTTGTTCGTGAGATAACGCTTATCGTTTTTATCTATGGAATTCTCTTATCAGTTGCATGCTCCGTGCAACAGTGTCGTAACTCTCATTCATTTTTGAACTAATGCTGAGAATGGACATACACTAATAAATAATTGGGAAAAGACAACTCATGTATGTGAAATACGATTTATAAAATTATACTATGTTGGTCAAGGTTTTTAACTGATTACAGAAACCCAAAAGGAAGGAAATATTTTTTACCCTTTAACGAAGAAGTAGCGTTTTGTTATTAGAGTGTATCTGTGCAACTATCGCGTAGTTACCACATTTCCGCTTTCCAGATGCGATGCACGAAAATCAAAACGTGAGTTTCATCAAGTTGTAGCCTTATAAATAGGTTTACCTAGGTACTGCTTTTTGCGCTTGGCTGAGGGATCTTAATCGATCACCAAATTTAAGCAACGTTCCCAGCGTAATACATTTGGATGGGTGACCGTTTAGTGGCATAACATGTGAGCGGTTCCGGGTTTCGGATGGCAGGTTAACTATTCGGTCCTGGTTCTTATCGAGTGATAGCCGTCGTTAAGCAATTTCAGAGGTCCTTGGGTGGCCTGATAAACTCTGACACCAGAGGAAAAAATATTTCGGTCACGTTCCCACCCGTTGCATAAATAGGTTTTGTTGTTATTCCACAGAATCCGTACAATTTTCCGGTATAAATAGTATCCTATATCCTATTCCAGGACCTGAAATCGGGACCCGAACGGCTGAACGGATTGTGATTTCACGACAATCCGTTCAGCTGTTCGGTCACTTTCCCAGCCGTTGTAGAATTAGGTTTTGATATTTTTGCACAGGAACCGTACAATTTTTTCGGGATAAAAAGTATACTTTGTCCTATTCTAGGATCTAAAGTACCTACATCCCGAATTCCATTAAAATTCATTAAGCTATTATGGAGATGAGTTGTAACAAACATTCACACACTCACACATACACACATACACTTTCGCATTTATAATATTAGTAAGATTACCTATGTCATGAGGGACGCAGACGCGCCAGAGTACACTAACACTGATATTATCAAATTACCAATTGTCACAAGAATAAACAGCAGCCCGATTTTATTATTGAAATTAGTTTTTCGCAACAACACCCATAGAAGTGGGGTTTCCTCGCATCGGACACTGAAACTGAAAATTCCCGGGATTCCTGCATCTAAAACCGATTACTGTTTTTCCTGATTTTTGGAAAACTAAACTTTCATTTTCTTTCTCCTTCCCATCATCCAACTTTTCTCCATTAACCTGCTGTACCGCTTTTCCCGGGTTCTCTTACTGTTTTTCATCACTTTCCTGTACGGGATTTCCTTCTTTCTTTCTGTAAAAAACACTTTTTAGTGGATTTATTCAACCGAAAATAAATTTTACATTGCTGTCTACGCTTAACGTCAGTATAACATTTTATACTACAATCTCCCACATTTAATTCTACTTGTATAAATAGCTTTAGCAAGTCCTGTAAAGTTTGTGGTTTTGTTGCATTTGCAAATAATTTACTGTTCTCGGGTAGAAGATTAAAAAACATTATTCCGACCAAACTAAATTTATCACACAGAAAAAACAACACATATGCATATATATAATCGTCTCACTCACAAAATCGTGCATATATCCACCGGGGCATTGAAATATATGTAACATTTTCATTCGGTAATGTGCAATAGCTACTGGGGTACCTGTCTGACTCAATATAGCCTGACAAAATTCCTCGAAACTGTCAGAGCTCCTGAATAGCGTGCCCTACAACACATTGCCACGATTCTGGAACTCTGAACACGTACAAAATATATAAGCGTCATAAATATTAAGTAAAAAGAATTTAGCCATCTGAACGAGTAGAGTCAATACCACGCCTAAGGTCAAACAGCGAACTGCAGTAAACCCATCCCCAATACATTTAGGTAAATATTTAAGATACTTGAAAACTGTTATGGAATCACCATCAGTGGCACCAGCAGATCTGCCTTTCCGCACCAACTAGCCCATCAGATGTCTCAGTACATCAATTCTGTCCTCGGCTTTGAATACTACTACGACATCTTTTAATGTGGTATTGAAGGGATTATTTTCATAACTGATGTATCCAAGCTGTAGGAACTGCTCCTGTAGAAGTCATGTTAGTATCAGTTTGAGCAACTAAATTTTCAATCACTTTAACATTGTAATAAACACAATATAATAACAACAAAATCAATACACTAAGTTGACACACCCCTTTTAACTGTCCACACTGACGGAAACAGAGTGGCGCAGTTTTCTGTCTACATGTGGCGGTAGCTTGCCGACACATGCATACAGTGACTCCGTCCACATTTCATGAGATGGATTTTATTTTCCAACACAAAATATAAACCCACTGTAGTGTGGTTCAAAGAGTATGTTATTTTGAGTTTACCAAGTGAGAGAAAAATGGTACTTCATATAAATTATATTTTCAAAAATTCCCGAAAACAGGTACACCAGACCACCAATGGTTATTAAATAAAAATCTAATTTACTTTTATAGCCCCAAAAGTTAATTACAAAAATATACATTAAAACCATTTGAATTAATAAAAAATATAACCTCACAAATTACATATTTTGAATGTGATTACAAAACCCTGTA
>NQII01015390.1:0-15172 GCA_002778355.1 Clitarchus hookeri
TGCCGGATCTTTGCAACACGGAATATTTACAGAGTCCAATTCGGGTAGTAACTTTTAGAGAAAACATTTTTAAGACGTGAAATGCGAACGTAATCGTCTACTTTAGCTTTCTGCGTACTTGAATCTAGATATTTTTTATTCCTAAACACTGTTGATAACAGCGAATTGTCTTTTATATCCACAGGATGCATACGAATTGTTCTACTTTTCCTAGTATTGTAATTATTAATTAATCGGGGTAGAATGTCCTGCCAGGTATAACTCCCTTGTGCTGAAAATTCGCTCCACATATGATTTTTCAGAGTTATATTGAATCGCTCCACAATTGATGCTTTTTTTTCCGCTAAATGTACTATAATGATTAATATTTTTCTGTTGCATTAGTGCTTGGAATGGTTTATTATAGAATTCCTTACCTAAGTCCGTTTGTAAATTTTTCGGTGAGCCCTTATTGGCCAACACTACAGTCATAGCCTTGGTCACATTTTTACCCGTTTTCCGTCTGACAGGTACGGCCCACGCAAATTTACTGTAACAGTCAATAACTGTTAACATGTACCGGAAACAAGGTATCATTTCAACCAAATCTGCCTGGTACAGGTCACGAATTCCAAACAGTTGTACTTGTCCTCTGCTAAACTTTTTCCTCGATGGTTTGTGTATTTCAGTAGCAATTGCCTCACGAGACATTATTCTTTCAGTATATGTAACCCCCTTCATGCAGTTCTTCTACAATATTAATGATCTCATTGGTGTGTGAATTATTTCCCGCCTACTGGGATGCGAACAGTAGTCGTACACACTCGACTAATTCGTTGATATTGTTCCAGTTAACAAACTCGGACTGACTGGCATTATCAGCTTTCAGCCCCGAGCCCCTAGCTAAGCTAACGTTCGGAAACAGTTCTGATACAATGTCGAATTTATGATGCGTTTCGTCTTTATATGTGTCAGCATTTATATTGTTATCGGTTAAGTGCGAGGTTGTAATATGCAACATTTTTTTATATTGATTAAGGGCCTCACGCGAGAATTCCCCTGGTCTGCGCTTAAATAGTAGTTTGTACAAGCCGGGAGAAGCGTGAATAAGTTCGTTATCGATCTGTACATAATCATTGGGTAGGAAAAATATCTCTTTATTTCCCAGAAACCATTTTTTATTCTTTCTGTAAACACCATAAACGCCATCATTAAAACACTGAGTGTATGATCTAAGGTAATTACGAACAGTATCCCTTTTTTTTAGGTTTTGATTCATCCAATGAAACTTCGTCTGCTATTGACTTTAATTCGGGTTCGGTCTTCACGTCAGGGAGAGTATCTGTTTTATTATTTAATGTGTCCAGTAGAGATGTGATTGGCTGAAACACATATTCCAACACTGCGTCCCTTTCGATACATGCACGCTTAGCTTTCAAATACTTATCTCGCACTCTTGCGATGATGCGAGTCAAGTCCTCGGCTGCCGCAGACATAATACTGGCATTATTAGCGTAGTGTGTGTACTTTATATTAAATAATTTGCCTGCGTGCAATTGTGTTGACAATTTTATCTTCGAAAGTATTGAGTTGTTTTAGAATTGCAGTACGTATGTGCCCGCATTGCAACCATTTCTCATTGTGTGTACGAATATAATTTAAATGGCGGATAATTGTGTCGTATTAGTTCCTCAATATCCGACATGCCACTAATCAAACTACGGTTACAGCTGTCTAGTTCTTCTAGAATGCTCATAACTTGTTTATTGGTCATTCCCTCAAATATAGCGCTAAGTTTATTCTCCAAGCCAGTTACACTCCCCTGCTGTGTATGTAGCACAGCATAACTTTTGCCGAGCGTATTTACTTGTTCGGTAAGTTTCGTGGAGAAATTTGCAAAACCCTTACCCAAAGTTTGTTCGAGCGCTGTTTGAACTGAAGTGAGCTTAGCATTCATAGCAACCAGCTTGGCAGCACTCTCGTTCGCTATGCGTAAATTATCATTCAATGTTGATGCGAGTGTTGTAAGTGATCTGTAATCGACACGGTCGCCTAGATCGGTAAGTTGTGATTCTACTGAGGGAAGTTTACTCGATACTATGCTTCGCATGTTATTTGATAAAGTCTGAAAATGTTTTGTCACAGTAGCAGCCAACATACTAAATGTGCTGAGGTTCGATTCTACCTTAGTCGTTAATGTGCCCAGCACGGTCTTGTCATTAATATGGCTGACGAGTTTAGCGTTCAGACCGTCCACTTGAGCTCCCACCTCGGTAATTTTTTTCTCCGTGGCTGACACCATGCTGCCTACCGCATCGATTTTCTGCACTTTATTGGTTACTTTGTCATGCTGGGCGTCCAGCTTGGTAAAGAGTACATTTGTGTTGGCGAACATGCGGCCCTCCATGGCTACTAAATTCGATTCAATTTTTTTTGGGGTGCTCTCCGACTTGAGGTAAGTGTCTAGCAATGCTGCGAGGCCTTCTAGCACCCCAGCACTGATCTGCTCTCCCATATTAGCGATTTTATTCTCCACAGCAGATATTCTACCTCCTAATACGTTTAGTTTCAACAGGTCTTCAGATATTTTGTGTAGCTGGGCCTCCATGTTGGTAGACATTAGGTTTGTGTTACCAGGCAGCCTGCCTTCCACTGCTTCGAGTATGTCTCCGCTAGTAACGGCCGTGATGTGTGATACATTTTCAATTAATGATCCGAGGCGGGCATCCATGTTAGTGATCAATATATTAGTATTGTAAAGTCTGTTTTCCACCGTAGTGAGTTTCCCGCCCAACACAGACAATTTCTTAACATCACCGGACAATGTGCCTAATTCGCGTGTCATACCTGTGTGTGCTCTGATAGCTATTTGCTCTCCCATACCGCCCAGCGCTGTTTCTACAGCGTTAATTCGCGTCATACCTGTCACTAATGTGCGTAAATGCATCTCAATACTTGTTTGCAATGCTAGCAGCGGCCGAAGCGCATCAGATGTAACACTTCACACAAAGGATGTGTTAATGGTGTCCTCGTCATGCCTGGGAATGCCAAGGTTCTTGGCCCGTTTACCCTCAAAACTGCAATTCCCATCGTTGGTGGACATTATGCAGCTTTCTGGTGCACGTCTCAGGCCGCTTTGTCCACATTTGGATATGGAGTAACTCATACTTCACTGATGGCTAATAATAAACTGATCGAATGCTTTGTGGTACCTTCCTTTATCAATTGGAAAATCTTTCGCAATTACTAGGAAACCATACGCATATCTCCAGCAATGCGGACACATTTCTTTAAAGCTGTCAAATACCATATGGCTATCTACATGATCCGAGTATATGTAGCGTAAATTCATGTCGTCCATACAAAATATGGCCAGGAAATTGGCATTGTCACGTAAAAACTGCTTCGGCATGCGCGAATATGTTTTACACAGATATAAGACATCTCCAGCCATATGTCGCCCCATACTGAAATATCGCTGGATATTTGTTTGTTTTTCGCACACTACATCGTCAAAAATAAACACAGAGTTCGGTAATGCTTCGTCTGGCTTTATAACTGATTCATTTTCACTAAAGGGGAAATATTGCAGTCCCGCAACCCCTTGCAGAATTTTTTCTAGACGCAAATACTTCGGCTGGTGGAGTGATTTCTAATAAAGGTACACATTTTCGAAGAGGAGACCATTTTCTTCTTCTAACAAACTCAGGAGGGCGCAAGTCTTCCCAGAATTTGAAGGACCACATATAATTGCGCAAACTGTTCCCGGCAATAATTTTCCGTGCCTCGATTTAAATGGACCAGTTTTCGCGGCCTTGTCGATGATACTAATACATACTGGCAGCCTAGTTTCCTGTGTGACAACTTCCATTATACTGTTATGCAAATATGTAAATCTAAATCATTTATATGTTATAATTTTTTTGGCGAAAGTACGATAGGTCTGTGGTGTACGGCTTTTTCTTTGGAATGTACAGGGGATTGCTCATTTTCCCGACATCTGACTGACTTTGCCCGGACGTGCAAGTTAGAAATGATGGGGGAATTAATTTAAATTATCGCCCTCCTGCACCCTCCCCGAAGAATAGCGCAGCTGCAGGTTTTGAAGATATCCGCTTGTCGATGACTCAAGACTCGGAGGCGTCTTTTGGGGCACGCAGCGACCTGTAAATTACTATAATTGACATCAATAAGCGAGTGGAGCTCACTCAAGACATAGCAGCTGCACGCCTTCGGAGACACCTGTAAATTAACGTAATTGAAATCGATTGCTGTGTGACTTAGACTGCAAGTCTTGTCTTTGGCGAGCGAACTGTAAATTAACGTAAATTAAATCAATTAGCGCGTCTGGTGACTCAAGACGTCGCAGCTGCCGGTTTTTTGTGTTGGCCTGATGTAAATCACAATTAATTTTGTCACACAGGAGTGACTCACACACTATAATTCGTCTTTAACGGCGTTCTTAAATGCCACTGTCAGTTTGTCACAGGTTAAGGAAACTGACCTCTGACACATCAATCACAATTCGCCTTTAACAATGTTCTGCCATGGTGACTCATCATTGACTACAATTACGTCTCAAGACGCTGCTGGGAGGAGCGTCTGACCGCCTCCATGGCGGGGTGAGAACACGCCGACACATTTATCATAATTTGTTTTTTTAACGGTGTCTGGCCGTCTTTGTAGCATCAGAAGTCCTTAACGGCTGTCCCCTCCTCCTATAATTAAGCCCAAATTACGATTTGTTCTCAGAGGGGGAACGCTAGAGTAATTTGGATGTGCACATATATACGTCCCTTGCATTGGGCTAGTATTCGGTTTTGTGTTCTCGAGGAAGTCGTAGTTGCCACTATTTTCGCACATTATGTCTACCGGTGACAATATTTCTGACGTTGAGGTGATCATTACTCCACCTACATCTCCAGTTACGAAACGTACGCGTTCACCTTCCCCTGCGAAGGCAGCCGAGAAGATTGCAATTAAGAACAACGTTATTTTACAGTTTTTCAGCATTATTATTTGGCCTACATGCGCGGTACTAGGTATTGGCCCGTGGGAGTGTCTAGACCTACTGACGACATGTGTTCACACAACCACGATAGCCGTGCGAGAGGACATTACAGACATTGTTTCTTTTCTTCATAAGCATATTGTGCAAACTTAAAAAAAATGTGACGTGGGGACATTGGATGCAGGCCTTGGAGTTCCTAGCTTCGTCTGCAATATTATCAATGGCGGCGCCGCTGCAGAGAAGCTGCTACAATACTTCGTCTCGTGCGCCGACGCCAAGAATTTCACTGCGACTAATGGGTCCTCATCCGCCATCGTTCATGTGAGTTGCTCGACGTATGATTTCAACCAGACATTTCAATGAAGCAAGCAGCAATTCTGGCAATAATACAGATTATGCTTCGTTAATTTCTTTACAGAGCAGTGGTGTGATGTGTGACGAGGTTCATTAGTGTATTCATTCTACACACATTTTTTTATTTGAAATGTAACCTGTGACGAGGTTCATTAGACATTAAAATCAGATTGATTGCTGCAAAATACAATTTGTGTAAGTATTGTGTTTAATAAAAGGCGTAGTGTCACACTTTTTATTTCTTTTTTTATTTAAAACAATTTTTTTTTTTTTCAAATACTGTGCGTGTGTTGAGTTCAATTCAATATCTGGGCTGAGATAATTACAAGTGTTTAATTTGGAATATATTCATATTGAACACATAAGAAACTAACACAACAAAAACATACTTGGGCTGAGATAATTACAAGTATTTAATTTGGAATATATTCATCCTCAACACCNTGGAATATATTCATATTGAACACATAAGAAACTAACACAACAAAAACATACTTGGGCTGAGATAATTACAAGTATTTAATTTGGAATATATTCATCCTCAACACCTCAGAAACTAACACAACATATTTATTTTTTTATACTTTCAATTAATTGATTTATAATTATGCTGCTAATCTAGTACCTAAAAAACACTTCAATGTGCGCAGCCTCGCACGATTTAATGGCTAGAGGGGTGGTGGTGGTGGTGCCAACATGGCCGTTGCTACGGAGGGGTGGCACCATCCAATATTGATGCCAATAATTTAAAAAGAAAATTTATACTTATTTTTACACACATTTTTTTAATTTACTGGCTGACAAAATGGCTGCCAACTTGTACTTACTGCAAACATGGTCGCCAATTATTTTTAAAAAATATACTTAGTTTTACATACATTTATTTCATTTACTGGCTGGCAATATGACAGCCATGTCATTGCATGCCTCATCCAATAGGTTATTTAAAAAAAAATTAATACAATTTTACATAATTTTTTTTAATTTACTGGCTGGCAAAACGGCCGCCATGGAATGGTGTGTTATAGAATGTACTGGCGGCAAACATGGCCGACAACATGGCTGCCAAAATGGTTTCCAACATCGCTGCCAACATGGCCGACCTCCTGCAAATGCAGTCCTTCTCCTGCAAATGCATTATACTGCTCTTGCATTCCTCGTCCCTTCCTCCCTGTCAATAACCTGTGTTCGAACGCTCTATTTCTAACTACTATTGTGGTTTAAACGTATTTACAAAGTATCACGATTTAAAAAATAGTTTTGAAGAAGTTATGACTGAAATAAAATTTTACGTTTGAAACGCCCGCCAAAACGCTGCTGTGACATCGCAAATCAGATACAACCTCGGCCGCCGGGTTTATTTACTTAAGCGATGATGCATATTTGGTTAAATAGAAATCTTTTGAAGTAATGGAAAAAGAAAATAAAGAGAGGAGAATACCAAAATCATTGAAATGGTTTATTGTACCACAGTGTACTAGTACATCTCGCAAAACACCTGATAAAATATTTGTTAGTTACAAAAAACGAAACAAACAGGAAGACGTGGTTTAACGCAGTTAGGCGAGACATTGAAGATGTTTTGTCAAAATCAGTTCTTTTTATTTGCGAAGACCGTGTTGACGTACGTAATTATATATAACGTGTTTATGTTATCTTATGTAGGTAGTTTTAACACTGGACTTCTGAATGTCTACTATTTACATCTGACCTAACCTTCGTTACAGTACTATGGTATTGTTTAATACACACCACAACACGTTTAGCAATTCGTATGTGATGTAGACGTGAGCATAAAAAAATATGTTAATGTATTTCATAATAATAAAGGCATATAAATGTGTTTACAAAAAATTTAGCCACAGATTGTAAATTTTACGTTTTTTTTTTATACATTCCAAGTTAGACCTAACAGACGGGATTTGGTGTATATATATATATATATATATATATAATATTTATTTCTAAGATTAGTTTCAAGAGCACAGCTATCATATTTAGGCTATATTCCCATTTTATGCCTAAATAATAACATATCACCATGTTAAGCCATGCAAATTAAAATTATTTGGGTGGGGCTCAGAGTCCCTTTTGCAAAAAGTTTGATTTATATTATATGGTATATTTCAAACATAGGAATTTCTAATAAACTTATGTTGTTTTTATTTGTTTCTAGTTAGCTTGAATAAGCCTAACAATTTTAAGTTAAATGGAAACTTAATTTTTATTTTCAAAACACTAAAATGCATAAGAAATGTTTATCAAAAATGATCTTACTTTCGTATTTGCCCATCCCCTTTTTCTAAGTTACTAAGATGGACGTTACAAAAAAAGTACGAGGCTATGTCCACAAAATTGACACTAAATAGTGCTAAGTATTTAGTGCGTTTTACGCAAGTAAGCTGTTACTTTTATAACCTTTTCCCTTAAATAAACAGAAAAAACAGCTTTTGAGGAATAAAACAAATTCTTAAGTTTTTATTACAGATTTTCTTCGATATACGAGGGTTATTCAGAAAGTAAGATCCGATTTCTTATAAAACATAAACCATCACAAATTTTTCCAAAAAACTTTTTTATTTAATTCCTTACATGTTTCTCTATTTTCTACATAGTCTCTATATTTGTTTAAACATTTGTCATAACGTTCTACAAGCTTTTGTATGCCTAAGTCATAGACGTCTGCCGCCTGTGACGATAACCAGTCTGTAACTGCTTCTTTCACCTCGTCATCTGTGGCGATGCGCTTGCCTTCCTAAAGGCGTTTGCCTTTAGGTAGCGCGCAACAAGTGAAAATCGCTCGGCGCCAAGTTTGGACTGTACGGTGGTTGGTCAATCTGTTCCCATCCAAAAGATCAGATCAGATTTTGGGTGTGAATGACAGAATGGGGTCTGGCATTGTCTTGCAGAAACAAAACTCCAGACGTCAGAAGGCCACATCGCTTATTGCGTATTGCACGTCGAAGTTTAGTCAGGGTAGTGCAGTAAACGGCTGCATTGATTGTTGTCCCTTGCTGCATAAACTCGACTAACACAACTCCATGTCTATCCCAAAACACGGTTGCCATAACCTTGTGTGTTAAGATTGTCCGCTTGGCCTTGACTTTGACTGGTGATGTCGGGTGACGCCATTCCATTGACTGATGTTTAGACTCTGGGGTCATGTGAGAAACCCACATCTCGACTCCTGTGACAATCTTCTCTAAAAATTGATCACCTTCCTTATGATATTGGCCCCAAACATTAAGAGCACAAGCCATTCTTTTCATTTGGTGTTCCTCAGTAAGCAGCCTGGGAACCCAATGTACGCACAATTGGTGAAATTGCAGATTTCCAGAAACAATTTTCTGCAAAGTTGTTCTGTTCTACCCACATTCGGAAATTCCAATGCTAAAGTTGAAATTGTGAATCGCTGGCCTTCACGCATCTTTTCGAACACGGCTTTGACAGAATCTTCTGTGATCACTTATGGTCGGCCTGATCGCGGTTCATCATGGACATTTTCCCGTCCGTCGTCCGTCCTCGAAAGCTCTCACCCACTTACGCACTTTGCTGTCACTCATCGCATTGGGGCCATACACTTGACTTATCTGTTGATGAACTTCCGCTGCTGAAACGTTCCTTGCTTTCAAAAACGGAATCACTAACCGTATTTAACATTCGGCGGGCTTATCAATTCTTTTAAACATTTTGAACTGACACTGTAAACATCACACTGCAACAATACCAATGCAAATGGCGTCGTTTGACGAGCAAGGCATGCCGGGAGTCGGTGCGCGTGCGCGTTACGATGTTCATGCGACATTCGATTAGCTACGGCGATTTGGACCTTACTTTCAGAATAACCCTCGTATTTAACCTAATCTCAGGTAGTTAGTGTTTGTCAAACTACCATGTCTATATTTTCAGCTTATGTGTACAGTTATTACATTTTAAAAAGAAAGTGTAGACACAGCTATCATCACCTCAGAATAATAAAAGTTATGTTAGGTACACAAAACATAAGAAACAATAAGATAGGCAAGATACTTTTTTCGTTTCCGAACACCATATTTGAGTCGTCAAATATAGTGTTTAGAAACGTGGTGTAACGCGGAAAATACAGGTTTACCGGCTGGCAGCGTGGCGTTCTGCCCGCAACTGTTCGAGAAGTCGAGCGGTGTCGGGTAGTGACTAGCGCGCTAGCTTTAGGCCTACTGTGACCACACTGCTCATTAGTAGATAGAAAAGACCGGTTCCTAAACACATGGCTTTGGCTTCAGGAGTCAGAAGCCATGGGCGTCGTCCGGAGGACACCGGGGGGCGTCGTCCGGGGGACACCGATGACATCATCGCGGATTTGTTCCTGCTCTTACATTACATTAGGTACGCGAGGCTCTCGTCTCTGATTGGCTATGCGAGGCTCTCGAAATGGTCTCGTCACTGATTGGCTACGAAATGCTCTCGAAATATTATGTTTTAAAAATTTTCTACAATTTTAAAATTATTTAAAAAAAAATTTATATTTTACAATTTTATTTTAAATTTTTTGAAAAAAAAATTAATTTTTTTTTTAAATTTATTGTTTTTGAAATAGGGGGTTTTTTCCGAGTCTTTCCAAATCCCTGCCACAACACCCCGACTGGTCCCTATATCATGCTCTTGCATTCCATGCCGGAGAAGGTTTTCTCCGAGTCTTCCCAAATCCCTGCCACGAGGCCTACTCGCTACTCGTGGCGCATCGTCCAGGGAACTGGTGGCCATCTTGGATTCGAGTAGGGGTTTTCTCCGAGTCTTCCCAAGTCCCTGCCATGACACCCCGACTGGTCCCTACACCATGATCTTGCATTCCAAGCTAGGAGGTTTTCTCCTAGTCTTCTCAAAACCCAGCCACGTCACCTCAACCGATCCCGACATCATGCTCTTGCATTCCAAGCTAGGAGGTTTTTTCCGAGTCTTCCCTAATCCCTGCCACAATGCCTACTCGCTACTCGTGGGCATCGTGTGTGGAACCAGCCGCCATCTTGGATTCTAAAAGGCGATTTCCTCCAAGTTTTCCTAAATCCCTGCCACAATGTCTTTGCTGGTCCCTACATCATGCTCTTGAATTCCATGCTAGGGAGTTTTCTCAGAGTCTTCCCAAATTAGATTATCATTTAATTCCATCCTACTAGATCGTATACTCAAGCTCTTGCACTACAAGCGAGGGGTTGTCTAAGAGTCTTCCCAAATTTGATTATAATTTAATTCCTTCATACTTGGATGACCTGCGTTGACGGGACTGTGCTCGGCATCGTGTGTAACCTCCATCAGGATGGATGACGGGGTGATGCTTGGTGTCGTGTATGATCTCCGGCTGGACCTGCATTGACGGCGCGGTGCTTGGAGCTGTATGTAACCTCTAGCCGAATGATTGACCTGCGTCGTGGGCTACCTCTAACGACTGCTGCGACAAGGCGGTGCTCGGCGCTGTTCTGAAAAATAAATATTAGTAACTCTGACCCCACTCATATAATTTAATTTTTTTAATTTTTTCATCGTATACTTCACGCTTAAGCATTCCAGCTCGTCTCTGCGACGAATCCATGAATGTCATTGATTGGGGCCGCGTTGATGTGGTGGGTAGACGACTCACTTATTGGGGGCCGCTGTGGTGTTGTGGATAGACGAAATGCTTCTTGGAGGCTGCGGTGACGTGGGGGGTAGACAACTCACATCTTGGGGGCATCGGTGACGTGGTGGGTAGACAACTCCCTTCTTGGGGGCCGAAGTGGTGTAGTGGGTAGACTACTCTATTCCTGTAGACCACAGTGGTGCGGTGGATAGACGAATTGCTTATTGGGGCCGCTGTGGTGCGGTGGATAGAACACACACTTATTGAGGTCGCAGTGGTGCGGTGGATAGACGACTCTCTTCTTGGCAGCTGTGGGGTGGTGCGACGGATGGACGAGTCGCTTCTTGGGAGCCTCAGTGGTGTGGTGGATAGACGACTAGCTTCATGAGGTCGCAGTGGTGTGGCAGATAGCCGACTCGCTTCATGGAGTCGTGTTGACATGGTGGGTAGACGACTCGCTTCTTGGGGCCATGGTGGTGCAGTGGATAGACGACACGCTAATTTTAAAAAAAATTGTTTTGATTTAGAAAAAATTTTTTTTGCTAATAGTCCATGTAAGTCACACCCAAACTTCATGCTCTTACATTGCAAGCTAGAGGTTTTCTCAGAGTCTTCCCAAATTCGATTCTTGAGGCCATGGCGGTTTGGTGNTAGACGACTCGCTTCCTGAGAGGTGCGGCGGTGTGGTGGATAGACGACTTGCTTCCTGGATCTCGCAGTGGTGCGGTTTGAAGATATGTTGACCACTCAGCGTAACTGACAACCACCCTAGGGCGAGCGAGCAGCATCCAGAGAAGACACCTTTCTCTTCCACGCCAGCACCGGTCATCTTGGATGAAGAAGCGAAAGAGTCTCATCACTGAAGAGGCTGATGGTCCATCATAAAGGCCACTNCGAGCAGCATCCAGAGAAGACACCTTTCTCTTCCACGCCAGCACTGGTCATCTTGGCTGAAGAAGTGAAAGAGTCTCATCACTGAAGAGGCTGATGGTCCATCATAAAGGCCACTGCTCGCACACAACGATAAAGTGGCCTAACATGTTACACAAGGCTCTCGAAAGTGACTCGTCTCTGACGAAGCTGGCTGCCTATCGTAAAGAACGANCTCGTCACTGACGAAGCTGGCTGCCTATCGTAAAGAACGATAACACACACACCGATAAGGGGCCTAAAGTTTTACGCGAAGCTCTCGAAGGTGTATCGTCACTGACGAAGTTGACAGCCCATCATTAAGGATGCTACCACATACAATGATAAAGGAGCCTAACACGTTATGCGAGGCTCTCGAAAGTGTATCGTCACTGACAGCCTATCATAAATGATGCTACCGCACACTATTATAAAGAGGCCTAACACATTATGCGAGACTCTCGAAAGTGTATCGCCACTGACGAAGCTGACAGCATATAATAAAGGATGCTACCGCACACAATGATAAAGAAGCCTTACATGTTTCGCGTGGCTCTCGAAAGTGTATCTTCACTGACGAAGCTGACAGCCTATCATAAAGGATGCTACTGCACACAATGGTAAAGGAGCCTAACATGTTATGCGAGGCTCTCGAAAGTGTATCATCATNAAGGCTCTCGAAAGTGACTCGTCTCTGACGAAGCTGACAGCCTATCATAAAGGATGCTACCGCACATAATGATAAAGGAGCCTAACACGTCTTCAGCTTCGAAGTTCTTACCTTTTTGCTGTGATTTTTAAAGGCCAAGGTCAAGATCAAATTATTTTCCTACGAGCATAACATGGTGGATATCAAAGGTCAAGGTCGAGGTCAAATTTTCAAAAATGTATAAGGTCAAGGTTAAATTCATTTTTCAAAGATCATTCCATGATGAAGGTCAAAGTCAAGGTCATATTTACAAATAAATTTGATATATGGTCAAGTTATGTCATTTTTTCTCGATCATGCCATGATGGTCTTTAAAGGTCAAGGTCAAATCAGATTTTTTAAATTTTCAGTGGCCATTTTGTCAGCTAGTATGCTATTATTCCAGAGTGGACATATCGTTTGCGTACGTCTGTGCGCGCGTTCGTGCGAGGTGATCTTTTCATGTTGCAATGTCTTTTTTAAGCTATCACGTCTTCGAAAATATGATTTACACTTTTAACATGATAATGTAACTCGGGTGCGTGCATGTGTGGCTGGCCTCCCATTAAAAGAGCAATAACATCCATAACTGTAGATACATTTCTTAGCCAATAGGAATTTATAAAAAATAAAAAAACATTTATTCTTTTCTATATTTATTCTTATTCTTAACCATATCATGTACATATATATTATATATCATTCGATATAGTCATTAGCTCTGAGTTCATCAATAATCATATTTATCTCTTCACTGACAGAAAGATATCCACTTCTCTTTATTGCAACCAGCACACGTAGCCTATCAACCAGGCCATAATACATATCTGCATTTATGTTCTTCCATGATGAGTAGTTTGTGAGATACCTCTGGGCCAGAGTACTCGGTTCGAATCTGCGTTTCTTCTGTCCCAACTTCAAGTAGCCGTCTTCTTCAGCACCGTGTTTACGCTTTTGCTTTGCAGACGCAGTTACTTCATCATCGTCAGTAAAATATGTATATTTTGTATCATCACCTGCGGACTTGGTGGTCACACTTTCGTGCTCGATGTCTTGGATAGTTGTAACATCTTCGTTTTTCATCTTACATGATAGCAATACATGTTTGTTGTTCGCATCGTTGGAATATCTGTATGGTTTGCACCCTTCATAGTAAATATCTGCAACAGTCGTATTTCCTTCTTCACAGAATATTTTGGAACTTGATGCATGTGTGGNCACCCTTCATAGTAAATATCTGCAACAGTCGTATTTCCTTCTTCACAGAATATTTTGGAACTTGATGCATGTGTGGATAATGTTATGGGTGATGGAACAATCAATAGTTTACACGACGAATCAGTATAATAGCCAGCTATTGTATTGTCTTGTGTCTATAAGTTCAATGCTTGCTGTATTGTGCCCAGTAAAGGTGTGTTACCTTTACATATACCAGTATGTCTCTTTAGATTGCCACTTCTACCAAATGTCGCACCACACATATCATATATTTGGATGCCGGTTTCTTTTGGCACTCACTCTGTTCATGTCGTCGTGCATTGCAACGTTTACTGAAGGTCTTGCCACAGTAACTGAATTGTTTTCCGTGTAATTGTTGAACACATTGACGGTTGGATTGAAACCTCGTACGTGTGTATGTGTGCGTGTGCGTGCGTGTGTGTGCAATCGCGCATGTGATCTGTATGAATATACTTTATGTATAGGGAACTGAGTTCGAGACTTGGAACTACACAAACGACTATTAATTATTTTACAGACTTTGACAAAATCTGCTTTTTTTTTCTTTTCTTAGTGATAGACGTGAACATAATATTAGTGGGGGTTATGATAAATGAATAACACAGACGTGCGAGACGAGTCATACAGACTCATTAAACGGTATTATTCCAGCGTGGAGGTAGTGTGTGTACGTGCGTGTGTGCGTGCGTACATGTTACTTGTAGTTTGTGTATGACTCGTCCAGCGGCTGTAACCTTCAGTGTACATGGTACTTGCACCTTGTTTATGATTCGTCTCTCACCCTATATACTTGACGACTGCAGTCTCCAGACTACATAGTAATTGCTATCATTCTCTCCCTACATGCTATCAAGTCTCTCCCTACATAGCCAATAGCCAAGGGTTACATTAAAACACGTACGTGTTAATATAAGAAAGGCGCATGGAAGGAATATGAGAAAACTAAGGTGGAATGACAGAGCATTCATCACGTCTCCGTCAGGACGATATGTGAAATGAGACCGGAAGGAATATGGGAAAATCAAGGTGGAATGGCAGAGCATGAGACTCGCCCCCGCCAGGACGTCAGGTGAAAGGTGCTGAGAAGGAATATGAGAAAAATAGGGTGGAATGAGTGTTGTACTGATCGGGACGGACAGGTCTCGTCTAGCATCATCATCTAAAGCATCGTACGGCATCCGACACTTTTGCAATATGTGCTGGTTGGTGAGTGCTTATAACTTGTTTCCTTTACATTTTATTTATATGTATTTTGCGTCTGTATGAATATACTGTACGCATAGGTGAGTGTTCTGCATGTTGAATTTCAGTCATGTGTGTCGACACGGGTGTACCTAGAAGATAAATGAATAATAATAAAGAAATAATTTACATACTTTTACCTTTATTTACAGACTGG
>NQII01015392.1:0-15985 GCA_002778355.1 Clitarchus hookeri
CGATATTAGGCAGGTATACCAGTTTTTTTTGCTCTTCAGTGTACTTGTAGCATGGTAGAATCGTGCTGTAGAAATTATCATACGCATCATTATTTCCCCACATAAGATTTTCACCATCACATACCTCTACTTGCTCGTGTTAAAACGCTGGTTTAAATACCACTCGTTTATAACCAACCAAGTACCGATTATACATGTTCACATTTTGCAGCCGGAACTGTACACATTCGCATTAGTCAAACAAATTGCTCATGGTAACTGTGGTTGTCTACTGAAGGCTGCGCTGCTGCTGACTGCTGGCGAGATGTCAAGCTCGTTGCTTCTTATATGTCAGTGACGGCATGCTCACATTTCTGTAGCCAGGTAAACTTCACACACTAGCGGAGAACACATTATCTTTCACATAACGTCCTCCACGCTTCATGATGGTCGTGTGATGTTCGCTCGTACCAATCTGTGTCCAAAGGGTAATTGCACTGTTGTTGAGATGGTACAGCTGATATGCATTTGTCTGTGTAACCCACACCTGACGTATATGCTCTTTGTTTGCACAAGCCAGAATATCGATGCTGGTGAAAGGCAGCTTGTGTCCAGACACAGGTAATACACGGGACATGCAACAAGACTACATGGTGTTGAGTATAAGACAATACATCCCTCTTCGCTCTTATTGTGACACTCCTAGTGTTCGAGACCATTGCAGCTTTCCAATTACTCAGGTAGTCCCGGACGTTTGAGGTGAACATGGTGGTACCCAGTCGAAACATCGCTTACGTGGTCATTTCCAGCGGATTGAATGCAGTGTTCATGGTTGACATGTACACGTGTGGAGAGCTAGTGTTCTACTGAGGTGAATTGAAGTTTCTTCCTACGCATGCACACAGTCATTACGAGAATTCCAGCACATGCATATTCTTGCCATTACCGATTGGATTGATGCCACCATATGCTATGTGCACCATCGTTTTGCAAATAAGTCTCATGCAAGTCTCCAAGATCAGTTGAACATAGCATTTAACATACATGTCATTAACTTGCTGTAGCATGTATCAACTAGCCAGACATCCGATGCCTTGTACCGCTTCTCAAACACCAAGTCCGACAGTCCCTTTATTGTGCATCATCGTTCAGCTTCGATATAAGCCCATCCATGGTGTTAGCTAATACTCACATGTAAGGAAGCGAAAGAGAGCAAAATATACGCACACACATGCAGTCACGAATAGTACTGTGGTTTAATCTCAACACCAGGTCAGTGTTTATATTATTTGCTGTTAGAAGAAAGAAAAAAATGCATTTACTAATCCTTCCACGACCACAGTGGTATGTGCCATCATCGTCGTCCTCCATATTTCATGTCCTTATCAGCAGTGCGTTCAAGCACGAATATGTCCAGCCTAGCCTGCCCACATCACAGTCGTGTTCAGTTTTCGTGTAGCGAGCTTTCGAGGTTTTTAATGACTGGGCAGCTGTGCCTGACTGCAGACCGCATTATCTTACGATCGCATCACAATAAATGCTCAACCATCTCTTCTGCTCCGGACTGGCCCCGAATACCAAACTCTCTACCACCATGTTCAACATATTAGTAAGCTGTCACATATTTTATCGTATTCTACATCGTCCTCGTCCCAACTGAAACCCTGATAATGTATTTCCAGCAATATGTTCGTTACCTTTCTTTTCCTGTTGAGCATCCTCCTTAGAAACGGAGGTAGAAATGATCATGTCATTATGCTACAATTTGCATACACTATGCGAATGTTTTTGATAATGAACCTGAATGGTGACATGCAGCCCTGAACATTCGCGAACATTACTGCGGTCTGATAAAAACTGGACTATATGTGATAATTATGTTAGTATTTTAACTACTCTGTCGCGAACATTGTACGTGACCAGCCTATCGTAAATTATTAAGGTGCATGCGTGAATATTGGCTGGAAAATTCTCTGCAGTGGGCATTTCAATGCTGCAGCTGACTATGGCAGGCTTTAGCCTACCATCCTGTTTGCTAACATCCAAAATTAGAAGGGGAACAGTGTTCATGAATTCCCCAGGTTCTAGCATCAGTGAATGTGATTGTCCATAGTACAATCTCTGAAAGTCGGCATACATTTGATATGGTACCATATACATACCATTCGTGAAATAAATGTTTATATCTCCATACGGGTAACACTTAGAGTTGAGGAATACCTTAACATTCTTTATGTTCGCATGATCGAATTTCGAGCAATCTGCGATGAGGAAAATTTGTTTGCAAATCTGAAATGCAACCATTATGTAGTGTGGTTTCTCGCTTGTGAAACTTGTGTTGAAATTCCAATTTACACTTAAAGAGCCCGGTACATTTGGGTAAGTTTCTAAATTCCATGTACGAAATGCAATATCGATGGCCTTGCCCTTCTCCGCATGTTAAAAAATGCCATGTGCTCTGAGACATTTTTACCTGGACATGTGGAAGTAGCCACTCAATGGATTGTATCGTCAATGATGTGGCTTTCGGTGCAGCAGCAGTATCCTGGACCACGTTCGTTTGCATTTTGGCTAAGAGAACATCTAGCTCCTGCTTGGAATTAATAATTATATGGCTGTAGTCTTCGGTGAACCTAGCAGCATGGCTAGCCGGACACATAATTAAAAATTTTCATCATCGTAGACGGTAACCTTAAAGTGCTCTTCGATGCCCCCAAATGCCCTTTTAGCTGCTGGAATTGGGATTTGCGTCAATGAAAGATAATTCTTTATGGTGGCTGTAATTCCATCATCTCTTGAAGAACCCACTTCGCATCCATTAATGTCGTATGCGATTCTAGTTATCATGTGCAGTATAATGTTTTGGATGATTCTCTTTGTCACGGGTACAGCATCGCCAGCCTTTGTAACAGTCCCACAGAACCTCAAATATTAATTACATGGTACTGAGTATATATCTTGGTTTTGTACTGGGATTAGAACCTCGGACGGGAGTTAGTACGGCCCTGTCAGATAGAGCATGTATGTGAGGATTTCCGCCTTGGTGATCGAATCTTTGAAGTCTGTTGTCTCATCTACGTTTAATTTTTTCACGTCCATATTTGTTGACCGACAGTTCCAATCTTCTAAGGAAATTCACGTTTTCAGATGTTAAAAAACTGGGTGCTCGCCTCGTACAGACATCCACTTTGGTACTGTAAACGACTTTCATTACTTTGGTACCCATCCCCTTAAATTTCAGACCCACCTTTGCATAAATTATGCATACTGTAATTTCCTCACCTCGGAAAATAATTAAACTACTGTTTCGGTCTACTATAGAGACGACCCCTTCCTGTAACTCTCCGTGACTACTGAGACAATAATGGTCATCTTCAGTACATCCACCAGCTTAAAGCCTGAAGGTACCAAAATAGTAAATTCGTGTAGTGTTTGGCTAAGCTTACCATTGAGGTATGATACAGTAACCACATTACACTTTATTCTTATAAATTTAATGGGTGAAAGGTTTACTGTCAGGGTAGATTCATACGTTTTCTTCGCTTCATACTTTTTGTTCGTAAATCTGAGCATTGCAGGAAGTGTATCGCTTTTCGTGAAGTCTATTTAAGCAGTATAATAAATCTCCCTGTGCAGCATATAAGCGTTATCTCATAGCCTCAACACCACTTCCGGCTCATGTACTTGCTTAAGGTACTTGCCTATATCTTCACTCTCATACGAACCTGTGGGTACATGCACCTCCCCTCTCTTACCACCCTCCTTGACATAGCGAAAACATGTAATTGCGTTCATCTATGTTCGGTACAGGGGAGTAGGTTTGGCAATCTATGAGCGCAGAAGATCACACCCTGTCCTGATTCAGCAAAGTGAAGTGCACGGAGTGCAATTCCGAGCTATTGCAAAACACAATCATAGTTATGGACATGACTAATGCTTACAAGTAGTGCGTCCCCATTAAGTATAGTTTCTGTTTGTTTGCCATTTGTACATCTACCTTGAAAGGAAGCACAGGCATATGTGACCACAATTCCATTCTCAGGGTACTTGCTCTGCTTCATAGCTATGTAATCGCACACCTCTGAAATATGTTTTCAGTTCTAGTGGCGACCTTAAATTACCGTAGCAGTCAAAGTATTCTGCCATATACCCAAACTTTTTATATGTCGTCCAATGAGTCACTGTCTTATGGCTGGTATTAAGGTTTACTATGCTGCTCTCCACTCATCTCGGTCTGTTTGGTAGGCGGTCACCATGAAGACACCTCGGAAAATGGTTATTTTTTGGTTTGTGGGCAAATTTTAAATGTCTATGTTCGTTGGTGGGCGAATGGACTGAGTCTTTAAGACTGCTTTTTTTGCATTTTATTTCATTTTCTCTTTCCCCCACTGCCACCTGCATGGTAAGGTCTAAGGTACAGGCCCATGTCTTCTTTTTACCTGTAGCAAGCACTTCCATATGGCTATTGTGTCGAATCGCTTCGGCCAACTGCTTGTTTTATTCCTTACCCGTGTTCACCGCCCTCGCTATACTACTTGCACCTCCGATAAGGTTGCCGAGAATGTTGAGTGCTGGCAAAACGAAAGGAAAGAGGCCACCCCACTTCCCTACTACTTTGCCAGGTTTCCTCCGTATCTTCCCAGTTTTTCCTTCCTTCCAACCTGTAAACATATCCCCCTCTTGAGTTCAATTTTAATAATCTTGGACACGTCCCAGGCAGGTAGACATTCGCCGAGTTTGGATTTGGAAGATGTTACTACCGACTGGCATTTTCGGTGAGAACAGTCTCGGCTGCATTCTTATCTTCCAACTTACTAATAGCCGCATATGTGAGGTCGTATATCTTGCATGCCTCGTTCAACGAATTGACAGGGATGTGGATATGCTTCAATCAACGTGCTAGATATGTGCTATGCCCACAGTATTTATAGCCAGGAGTGTGTGCCTTGAAATGATGCTTGTTGATCAGCGTATTCACCTGTCTGTGTCCACTCTTGGTCTTACTCCCATGGCACATTACGACATACTAACACAATTTGGTTGCCATTGCTATTTTAAATGTCTGTTTTGCAGTATGTGCCCGTCCACTTCACTCAACCTTGCCCCTGGTCAACCACATCACATGACCTCAGGCGCATGTGCATGTGGGGAATTTACCTCACCAGGCCTCCAACATGGTCGTGATGCTATAAATACAGGTGGTATACCTGTTTATGTATCAGTTCAATGGACATTGTACCACAGACCACCACACTTCCTGTTTGCATCACCGCTGATGACGAAACTATCTCATGCGAATCACATTACGGGAAGCTGCCACCAAACTTCGTGAGAGGTATCATTGCAGGACCAAGTATCTATGGAAAGAAATGTGTGCTTCTCAGCTTGTTGGTGGAAACAAATGGTCCTCTGTTAGAGAACATTAACCTATACTCTAAATCACTACAACAGGCAAAGTACCTATGATCATCACAAACACTTTAAACTTTAAATAACTATGCTATTTTCCATGTAGCAACAATGAAGAAGTTGTGCCGCCAAGTGATGCTTTGCCAAACTTTGTGCTTGTTTTCGACGATATGGCATGTGATAAGAACTCGACCATGTAGCAGTATTTCAGCATGGGCTGCTGTGTAATGGTGAACTCGATTTATCTGTGTCAAACTTCCTCATGTATGCCTAAACAACTCCTACATGACAATACTAACTTCCTCTTTCTATTCTGCATGGATGACCTGAATTTGGAACATGTTTACGCTGATCTCGTTAATACAGTAGGCTATTTGATGAATTTAAAGGTATGTGTTCATGTTGCTGGCGATAACCTCATGATTTCCCTGTGATAGCTAAGGTTCTCCCACTTTGTAAGGGCAGGAACCGTAGAGGATTCGATCAGTTCATTATCGTACATCAGTGAATGACGAGCTATGCCATATCCAAGTTCGGCCATTGTGGCCTGAAGTATGTGTAGGATAGTTGGGTTACATCTCTGACGATGGCAATTTCAATTTCGGAGGAAAACGAGTGAAGAACATTAGCATCGTTTCATAGGCATTGCAACCATTGTCGGTACTGCAGGCATCGAGCACTAAGTCTGAGGTATATATTCTCACACTGACGACTGGAATGATCCGGCTTACCACTTTAGAGTCGAAACTCAATGTTATGGGGGAGCGAATTGGCGACAAGGTTTTTCAGGCATTAGCTGCAAATGCAGATAAGGATTTGAAAGCATTGATGGAGAGTGTGGGCAAACTCTCTGCCTTAGACAAAAAGCTCACATCTGATAGTTTCGTCTTGTCGGCTGCATTGTGAGCTAAATTCGACTGTTAAGTTAGTGCATTGACTGAGGTGGTGAGCAAACTCTCTGCTTTCGGTGGTCGCCTCGAGGCAATGGAATACAAGTTGTTAACCATGATTACTCGTACCTTGTCCGATACAAATTCCGACGATGAGTTATGGCTTCATTGCATGCATATTCGGGATTCCGTAACCTGCTGTATCAGTATATCTGAAGTATATTTCACAGACGTACTCACACCGACAGAAGACACAGTCAGAGGCCCAATCCGACCTGTGCAATGAGGTCACATGCTACTGTGTGTGTGTTATATATACTATGAAAATCCCGCTTACTGTTTTAGTGCAATGACTGCTGCTGCTGAGGATTAACATTGGATAATTCAAAGTGTACGACATAAGTATTCACTGGCTGAACATTCGCGCATGGAGCGCGGCTACTTTGGAAGTGGTGCTCCAGCCGATCACATCGCAATTAGATAATTTACAGTGACTTACTGTTGACATTGATTAAATAAATAAAGAACCGGACATCGAACCCAGGGCCAAAAGGAAGCGCAATTTATTTCTGGAAGAGACTGTAACTGATGGAGATGATGATTTACCATTGGCTGCATGGAAATGTAAAAAGGACAAACCTAATTTGCACAACACGATTGTTCGCAATTACCTGACATCATACAGAGTGAGGTTTTGTGATGCAATATATGGTGCTTGTAGACGAAATAAGAAATAGTTCTTGAGGAACAGGAATTGTTTTATCTGCCCAACAATTTTGCACATATTGGTGACGAATCTATGTGTGTGTCTCGAGGCTCTATGAATTGTTATTTAAATGTGAGCCTGACCGGTAATCACGAGAGCCGCTTCGCCAATACAAGTGCTTACTTACCCATATGAATGCGCATTTGGCCGAGATTGACACTTCCAGCAACACTTGTAAGGACGAGACACACCCATAGTTCGCCATTATTGCTTATCTGTTTCAAGATGTTGGCTTAGTGACCGGCTTGGGTCTATCATCGAAACTAGATGGAAGCAATCGACTTAGGTATGTTTATTGGAATGATGCTAATGAGCTCGTATAACATCTACGACAGCTAATTGCATCTCAGAAGACTGGCAATAATTCCCATATGAATTAGATTGTGAATATTATAGAAGAACAGCATGGTGGTGGGTACATTTACTTTAAAAAATATCTCGTGCTCAGATATTTGATTAGCTCCGCAGGTCTGCATGTCATATTTATCCTAGGAGGAAAATACAAGTCCATGGGCTGAAAAATCTATACCAGGCTGACCTAGTTGAAGTGAAACCATATGTAACTGTTAATAAGGGCTTCAGATATATGTTGACACTCAGAGATAGTTATAGCAAGTAGGCTTGAATTGCCCCAGTTCGTCGGAAATGGGGGCACGATCTTAGCAATGCAATGAAGACTGTTTTGCATGATAGAGGAGCCCCTAATCATCTATAGACTGACATAGGGCAAGAATTCTTTAATCCTACTTTTCAGGTGCTGATCAAGTGGTACAAAAGCGTCCATTGTGGAATGGTTTAATCACACTTTCAAGACTGTAATGTGGTGAGAATTTTCGTCTCAGGGAAGTTACAAGTGACTGGTCAAGATGCCTCGCCTTCTGACGTCCTACAATCACCAAGTAAATCGTACTTTAAATATGAGGCCAGTGGATGACGACAATAATTCTTTGCTGCACAGTGCATAAGGCTGAGAAGAGGGTAGACACTTAGAAGCCAAGAGCACATATCGGTGACTATTTTCGCATTTCTCGAGCCAAGGGCATGTTTGCCAAAGGTTATTAACCGAATTAGAGCATTGAAGTGTACAGGATTGTCAAGGTTTGAAGACTTGGTTGGTAATTTTCTTCAAGGGCATTTTTATGATCACGAGATGCAGCTTACAATATTTTCCGACATATATTTGGTTGAAAAAGTCTTCGGCGGTCGGGCGACCGACTGCTTGTAAAGCGGCTCGGCTTCGATTACCGATACAACAGTTGGATACACCGCTCTAAAATTAATGGTGGGAAGTTGGTTGCTGCATAACAAAGAGAAGGGGGTGGGGATGGCTGTCTGAATGCATTTCATTTTCCCTACTGATTTTTTCTTTAAAGAAACGATTTTAATGTTTACTGATAATCATCCTTTGTATTTTTTGTATTAGTTTTTTCCTATACTTGTAGTCAGACAAGTGCGTGTATGGAGTAGGACGTGAAAGTGTGTGCGACTTGGCATGGGGGAAGGTTCCGTTCTCACAGCTCGAAAAAGGGGGTTTACAAATATTTCTACTTTGGTAGGAAAGGCTTGGCTGTGTCCCATAGGATTTTAATACTTGGGAAGGTGTTGCTTTTGTGTTTGCGAGAGATGAATATATGCATTGGTGGTGGTTGCAGGCGTTTTTGGGGGTTGGTGTGTCTGTCTAGAATTTTTTTTGTGTGGTCTGCTACCCACCTGCCATACTGCATTGGTAAGAAGGGTTGATGTTCATCATCATTAATAGTCGAGCTTTCCCTTGTGTTGTGTGATCTCGGCTGAGGTACGTAGCTGGCTTCTTGGCTATTACTCATTGTGTCGTGCGAAGCTTTACCAAACTGTTGGGACTAGGGGACCTTCGGCTATGGGGATTTCTTGTAGGTATGTAAGGGTGGGGTCTCTGGCACACTTGATTTTATGCGCATGTTTTTAATTCCATGGATAGTTGTTACAGTGCTGTGATGAAAACGGACCTTGCACAGCTGGCTTGCGCAACATGGCGTATAGGACCATGTGTTTGAGGCTGACTTCGCTCTGTACTACACTGAATACATGGAAAAATTGAAGCTAAAGAAGTGCACATGCTTGAATGCACAGACAAGTAGGATATACAGAAGTGCATTCACGCTGGACAGTTCGAACATTACAGCCAACTATGCTTATATGTGGGCTTAAGGCATACTTTATTTGTGCGAGGTGTGATGTATGGTAGGTTCTGGCATGCCTGGCATCGTGGTGGGAGCCAGGAGCCACACAGAAGTGCATGTGCTCGAATGCTCAGAAAAGTTGGTGATACATAAGTGTGTGCCAGCACGGGATCGCCGCGCATGTACGTTGCTGTCTAATTAGCTCTGTAGGAATACATATAGCTTTTATAAACAGTTGCGGCCCTCCCAAAATTGTTATGTATAAATTTTTTTACTCTGAATGATAGAATTATGTTATTTTTTCTTATATATGCTTTTTATAAGTCGTGACTTGTCGGTATGTGTGTTTATTTATTGCATGTTGTATACGAATGTAGTTTTAAATTAATTACCATCTCTCACAATTATTGTAATATGCATGGTACAAGTTCTATTAATTTGTATACATAACTTTTACACATTTAAAAGGCACGTGCATGTGCCCATGCGGTGCCTGTAGTTTTTCTATGTGTATTTGAAATTAAACATCTCTTTTTCATGATGATGTGTTTATTATCTGGGTAGTGTGTAGGCCACTGCGATATATACATTATATCTTCTCCTAGCAATGCAATATCGATATTTTATACATATATAAAGT
This sequence comes from Clitarchus hookeri, assembly GCA_002778355.1. Lineage (NCBI taxonomy): Eukaryota > Metazoa > Arthropoda > Insecta > Phasmatodea > Phasmatidae > Clitarchus > Clitarchus hookeri. The sequence continues at coordinate 9,844 of NQII01015392.1, forward strand.
CTGGACCTGTTCTAACTGTTTTCAGAATGCTACGATGATAATTACTATATATGTATTCGACATAAACATCCTCCTTTCGTAGTGTCGCAGTAGTCTTGTGGTGAAAATGCTCGACTGCTGACCCAAGGGTTGCTGGAACGAACCCGTACTGCTCGGTATTTTTTGAGTTCCGAAACAACAACCAACTAAACAAATTTCGAACGATCCTAGTGGCAAACGATTGAACTAGTGCACCAACAGACAAAATGGCTGCATAGATACCAGCGCTCCTAGCTACGAATACTAGAAATTATCACACTCTGGTGGCGGGCATGTGAATCAAATATAGCCTGCTGCAGAAGACGAATGGCGGTGAGCGCGGAAATTAAAGAGAGGATGTAAAAAGCAAGAGAGAGAGAGAGAGAGAGAGAGAGGAAAGTGGTAGGAGGCAAGAGAAAATGGATTTTAAAAGGAATATGAGAAAACCAAGAGATAGAGCGGACGAAAGAGAACGAGCATGGTAGAGAAATACAGGAAGGAATGAGAAAGCATGAGAAAAATAATTGGAATGCCAGATTATAAGATAAAAGAATCGGAATGCAAGAGCATGAAGAGACAAGGAAAATTGATAGAGCAGATTGTTAGAAACAAGCCAAAAGGGGAATTCCGAGGGAAAAAAGAAATTAGGAGGGAAAAACAAGATGGACGATACTGAAGAGAAATAACAGAGCAGAGGGTTTCAGCGCGATGCCATCGATGAGGCCCACCGTGGTACTGCTGCACCGCAATCTGCAGTTTGGTGAAGCAGAACCTACTATTTCTAGCTACTATTACGAATGTACAATATACAGATCATGCCAGTAAAAATCAATTTCGATACAAACAGGGTAAGCTCATTTTTTAGCCACTTTAGTCAATATGGACTGCAAAAATGGTCAATTTTCTTAGAATATCCATTCATTTGAAATAGTTTGGTCGTATTCAAAATTTGATTATTGTTTTGAATTTCTCTGGTCAAAGAACTACACGAATAACCTCTTAAGGTAACATCAAATATTAAAGGGACCCGATAATTAAAAAAAAAATGTGTGGACTTTTCCATTAGAGTGGAACTTTTTTGAATTTATGGGGAAGTAGCCGAGAAATAGTTTCGACTAATGAGACGTATTTTGCAGGAAGTATTCGCCATTATGTTTTTAAGTTATACTGTGAATTTCGTTTATGCTACAACCAAACTGGGCTGGGGTTGTACTGATTTATCTTTTAATAAATACTATCATTAGTAGATCCTCCAAATAGATCATTCATAACACTGCAACCAATTTGTTCAACATCACTTTGTGAAAGATCTAATGTACAGATGACTCTTCTTTTTGTTAACATTTGTTAGTACTTTCTGTTTGCCATTGCTGAATATTCACGATATGGTATCACATACGGCGAAGGCATGTAAAAATAACAGTATTTTAGCAGAAGTGTCATTGAAATGTTTTCTTACAGATGCCGTATCATAGAGATTAGTACCTTTAGACTGGTTTTCATGCTTTTNACGATATGGTATCACATACGGCGAAGGCATGTACAAATAATAGTATTTTAGCAGAAGTGTCATCGAAATGTTTTCTTACAGATGCCGTATCATAGAGATTAGTACCTTTAGACTGGTTTTCATGCTTGTATCACTTCTAATATAAATTTTGAAAGTATGAGTCTGCATCCAGTACAACGACATTATTATTAGGTCTGAGTGCTCACCTATTAGAATTGTTGTTTTCATTTTAGCACATTTTATGAATGCCATAATAATTTCAAGATCGGCATCATAGTTAATGTGTGCGACCTTGCTTCCTTATTGAGTGAGATGTTTACTTATGAGATCGATCATCCATTGTTTACGTATCGTGTTTCATAAAACATACTTTTGTGTTCGTGGAACTTCATTTGCGCTGAAAAATTCACAGTTGAACAAGCTGGTTTTTTTACCTTGCATGAATATTCTCTCTCATAGCAGGACCACGGATTTACCATCAATCACCACTACTGCACTGCCATAATGAGAAGCAACAAATGCAGAATACTTATTAGTTATTTATTCATATGTCAAGCAATTTTGTCAATGCAATATGCATATTAATTATGGAACCTCCATCCAAAATGTACTAATGATTTGATTCTTGTTTCTCATGTGCTCTATCTTCACTAATGCAGAATGTTTTAAGAAAAACTTTCAATATATGTGAATTTTTCTGCATGTCGAAGTAGTGAAGTGTTTGTAAAGAGTGAATTATGGCACGTATAAAGTTCATGAAGTAATATATCCTTCAGAATCATTTACGAAGGGAATGTATTAAAACGCCCACTGAAACAACAATGCTGTATCATTACTGGTATTCGGAGGAGGCATCTTCAGAAGTGATGGTTTTCCAAGTGTTTAGTCTTTAGTGTTTCTTTTATTACTGTTTTATTTCTTCTAAGAGCTTATGTCCACCTTCAATAATTTAATGGTTAATTTTGTCCCCTGCCGTAACACCATTAACTATATTTTTTAACGTTCCATCATCTTGAAAAGGATTTGCTGATTTTAAAGAGTCAAATACTCTTGCTGTATCTGGAGAATCTCTTAGTCATCTTGACTCAAACACGTCTTTGCATTGCTCACTTGAATTGCAATGAATCACAATGAGGTCTTGCAATGCAGCATTATATTCTTCACATATTGGCATCGAAAAGAACCATATTGCTCTTGGATGGGATACAAGCCAGTACCTTGTCTTAAACACCCACTTCATTTAAGAGATCGCATCGGTGACTGCTCTATCAAGAGATCTGCAGCTAAACCAGACAGTTCATTTTCTTTCTGCCTGACAACATGCCCCCCTTACATGAACTTAATGAAAATATCAGGATGTGTTTCCACGAGTAGTATCATATTTTTCAATGCAGATAAGCCTCCTTAGTGTAGTTGAAATGCCCAGAATAGGCAAACACGGGGAGAGACTCTGTCTTCTATTCCTTCAATGTGCAATGGGAAAGACCCAGTACGGTCGACTGTGGTTAGCTTTGGCAGTAGCTATTACAGTTTGATAGTGAATCCAGAGCCTACTTGTCCTTCATAGCAGCTTCCGCTCTGACTTCTCAGCTTGTAGGAAGCTGTAAATGTAGTTAAGATTATCATATGTAAATTGACTGAAACTACTATTCGGTATCACTACTATGTAGTATATCTCGACAACTTCTTTCAAGTTACTGTGAGTAGTGAAGTCTGAATGTATTAATAACTTCTCCAAGAACAAGGCATTCAGAGAAGCATCCATAATCAGATGTGCGCAAGAGTATACTCTTCCATAGAGGATATGGATGACTACATTTTCAGCATGAATTTGCTCCAGAATTTATTGTATACCCTTTCCACAAAAAATACTTCCAATAGCAACTAGCAGGTTATTCACAGTATGAAATGCGCCAAGAAGCAAGCAAACATGGTTCAACTCTGGGTACTGTTGAATAATTTTTGAAGCTTTCCAAAACAGTGGTTGATCAAAAGTTATCACTGGAATGACATTATTCTCTTGTCTGAGGTTTGACAGAAATGTAAGCGTTGACAGTATGTAAGTCATATCGAATGGATGCAGGTCAATGATCGGTAAAAACATTACCGCAGACTTGGGGTGGCATTCTTAAACATTTCGTTTGTGGTCNATGGATGCAGGTCAATGATCGGTAAAAACATTACCGCAGACTTGGGGTGGCATTCTTAAACATTTCGTTTGTGGTCCCGCAAAATCCCTGCGTATTAGAGGGCACTGTCTCTTAAGGGTCCCTTGAGTATCTCGTAAACTNTCGTTTGTGGTCCCGCAAAATCCCTGCGTATTAGAGGGCACTGTCTCTTAAGGGTCCCTTGAGTATCTCGTAAACCGAGCTTGGATTAATGAACTAAGTTTGTGAGTCCCTATTTCACAAGGCGTTTGAGAGTCCGATGATTTTCTGAGCCCTATGTGCGAGGCTAAAAATTCAAAGCACGTTTCCAGCTATCGGAAGCAACAAGGTTTTAACTGAAATGGATTTGCCGAACAGTTCATGCGTTGTTAAATTTATTTGCAAATTAATCTGTATGGATCTTATGTTGGTACCAATATAAATTAAATATAATTGTACTTTTGATGTATGAAATATTTCACAATTTGTTTTAAATATTCTGCCGAAGCGTTATTCTGAGTACTGTGACGTGAGATTGTAAAATTGATATTTAAAATTTATTAAACTAACACGAAAATCTACAACAAACGGCAATAATTAAACATAAGTTTAGTAACAGGAAACATGGAACATTTAGTGTACTGGAAATTCTTCAGGATTAGCCAAATGTGCTTGGTAGTCGTTGGTTATAATAGCAGGCTTATGGTATTTTGATGCATGTTCAAATCTACATCCAGAAAATCTTTTTTAATTTTAAGATTATACTCATCGCAACTGTACCACTACGGATATATTATTTTTCCTCTAATACACTTAATTATCAGCACAAACAACTATAATTGATTAGAGATTTTACAGATAGTTGAATGGAATTCGTGGAAAGTTCCTTCCTGGAAAAATTTACTCATAAGCACAGAAATATGTATGACACTAGTTATATTCGTAATTTCACTCAGATTTCTTTTAACACATGTACTTAGTAGTAATTGAAAATAATAAAAAACACTTGTGATGCATTAAACCACGATAAGAAGAGCGATTAACAGATAAATATAATCGTATATAATCCATCAGATTTTAAGCTAATTTTTTCAATTTTCTGTATTATTTTCCACCCCTCCATTCGTGTGGGTCGAGAACAGTATATCACTATTTACAAATAATTATACATGCCAGTGTATTGTACCTCAATTATCAAAACGATGTTAGACATGAGCCATTCTTATATACACAAGGAGAGGTTAACGGGAGCGAGTTGTTTAGGGGAGTTCAAGAACTCTCATAACTTAGAGAGTGCCCGTAACTGCAACCAACGCGCAAATAACTCGTCAAATGTTAAATAACCTTGTTTTTCTGCAAAATAGATCCGTACCGAAGGTGGCTCAAATCTCCATCCAAAAATGACTATAAATACCAGCCTTTGGTGTTTTATACTAAGATTATCACATCTGTTATGAAGAATATGCATCTTTCCAGGCCAGTTAGGACGACTTGGGTTAATAAGGAGGAAAATCTGCCACAATATATCAACAGGAGAGACTGTGCCAAAACAGCTGTTGTACCATGTGCTAGGTACACAAAAATGTGTCGGAGATAAACGTGATACGTCAAACATGATATCACTAGATATGGCTGCTTCAGATACCAGGCATAAAAGTATTTAGCGGAAGAAGCGCGGAAATAAGGAGCAAGTCAAAATAATACGACAGAAGTGTACCGATACTCAAGCAATACCAACGCCGAATACCAACAATCCATTTATGAAGCCGTATATAAATATGAGAATGCATATGCATGACTCTTATATGTAAGTATACGAGTTGTATGCATATGTAAACTGTATGAATGTGTTCGTATATATACATATACCAATTTATATGTAAACGAAGGCACATTATTTTTGCAAAAAAATCTAAAACCTAAAAGGCATCTTTGATACCCGGTAGTTAAAGTTTCAAGGAACACGACGCAGAACCTGCCATTTTAGAAATAATTACACAGGAATACAAATTCTGCCGGTTTTTCTGAAACTACAGTTCAATATCTCAACTTCAAACCGTTACGTATACGATTCAAGAATGTCATAGTTGAAAAATTTAGGGGTAGGGGNCAGTTCAATATCTCAACTTCAAACCGTTACGTATACGATTCAAGAATGTCATAGTTGAAAAATTTAGGGGTAGGGGGTATTCAAGCAAACTCTTTCTTTGGGCTATTACCTATCCATANAGAATGTCATAGTTGAAAAATTTAGGGGTAGGGGGTATTCAAGCAAACTCTTTCTTTGGGCTATTACCTATCCATTATTTTTTTCTATATGGAAGGAAAGTTTAAAAACGAAGAAAGGAAATTTGTAATCTCAGATTGGAGTCACTTTTTCCCACAGCCAGGCCTTTTTTTCTCTTTCTTATCATTGTCTTCGTTTCATACCACTTTATGAAAATAATCAAGTTTTCCGTACAAAAAA
>NQII01015393.1:0-10998 GCA_002778355.1 Clitarchus hookeri
CCCTCGCCAATTTCACGACTTCGTTTGTTGGTGCAGCTAAACTTCACTGTTCTACATCGATATCTATTTTATGTCTGCCGCCTTGTGGATAGCTGTATTATCTTTCGTACATTCTCTTTCAAGATTATTTCATTTGACCGAGTCCTATAGAGTGTGTCGATTCAGCAACAATGTACAACCATCTGAAGTCGGTTCAGTAACTAAATGATCTCGCAAAATTTCTACATCTCAATTTTATATTTTACTTTATAAACTCGTGGTTTCCGATTTCAAGTTCTAGCTGATGGCGGTACAGCAGCTTGCCGGAATCGTAATAGAAGTGTCTTATCTTAAGGAAAATACTGATGTTTTTAACAAACAGCTACTTTACAAAAACACAGAAATATTTTTTCTTCCTTACTACCGCGGAGAGGTAGACAAAGGAATGAAACAACAGGCTTTGGGTACAGGGGATGAGATTAATTTCAGTTAGGCTACACACAAAGTGGACATGCAACACGCACTGTTCAGTATGTTTATTGGTGTCTTTTACAATTTCAGTCTTGCCGGTTCTCGAGTCTTTCAATTTGCAGGCATTCTTCTGTCCAGCGTAATATAAGTATTTCGCGATTAATAGTGTACTCGTGAAATCTCTGCTTCTCTTCTTTGTGAGCATTGTTTGTCGTTTAGCCGGGCCAAGATGTTAAAGTNTCGATTAATAGTGTACTCGTGAAATCTCTGCTTCTCTTCTTTGTGCGCATTGTTTGTCGTTTAGCCGGGCCAAGATGTTAAAGTTGGCGTTGCAATGGTACTAGAAAAAGTTCCCACGCCTCGATTACGAAACCACCGAGACAGTGTTAAATTGTGACAAACACAAATATGTTACTCTTCGGTAAACTGTTTTTATAAAGCGTACAAAACAAAAATAAATATATTTATATGACCAGCAACGCCAGTGGGATTTACATTTTTTTAATATACCTTTTATGACCCACTTTAATTTACGGTTTCAGGTATTGGAAACAAAAAAAAACTTTATGATAAATGCTGTATTTAAGTCGTCAGAACTCTTGTTTCGTTGTCACAGCCTGTCAGTTGCAGGGTGTATGTTCGGCTATGGTAATATGCACGAATTATGACCTATACCAGCAAGACGGTTTCCGAATCATTACCACAGGTAAGAACATTAGTCATTGAGCTTCTCAGTGTACAATACAGACCAAATATTACCTACGCGTGCGTGATGTACACAATTGTGTACACTGGATATGAATAGGTTAAAACCCCTTAAGGCACAGTGCACTTTGTACGAGACGTCACACACGAACTGTTTTTAATGATCTACACAGTAGAAAGCAGAAGGTAAGTTCATCACGGGGTGATAAACATCGTCCGTTTGTGAAGTACACAGAGAAGAAATGTCTTGGCGGTTCCTTTGATGTGGGCGTACCCATTCTCTGATTGGCTGCACGAGGCTCTGGGAACCGGCATTGTGATTGATCGACTACTGCATGCTGTAAAAGTTTCCCTACTAGCTGGGCTTCCGGCTGGTAAGTAAGTTACCAGGCGCTAAATGGCGGACGGCGTTTCGACTTGTTGCTGGCCAGAGATGGCTGTTTGTTAAGGTGCGCGGCTGCAGTTCGCAGAATAAGCTACTGCTTCACCTCTGTGTAGTTACATTCTCTGTGGTTCGTTGTTGACACTATATTCCGCAGTTTCACAAATAGCTGCTGCCTGTGTCATCAAACACATTTTTATTGATCTCGGCACATGGTACAGCATTATAATAATAATTCTACAATTACAAAAAAAAATATTTTCGTTGTAACTCATAAAATAATATATTTATCAGCGAGTGAAGAAATTAACATGCACGAACTAGTGTTTAAGTATAATTTAAAAGGTGTTAAATTGAAACGAAGCAGATGTACGCGAGGATTCCTTTACTGAACATCATGCAGTAAACGCCGACTTAAAGCGAACCTGCGTCGTCTATACCGGTAGCTGCTTGCATGTACAATCATGAGCAGTTCAATTAGAGATGCCTACCTAGTAGTGTATAGCATGCCCCTTCACCCTAATGACGGTGGTGATGCGGCGTGACATGGACTCCATAAGAAGTAGTAGCGAGCCAAACTGATCAAAGACCACTGCACAGCCTCCCACAATGCACGGAGATCGGCCGGAGCAGGATCCACGGCGCGCATGTCCCTCTCGACAGCGTTCCACATGCGTTTCACAGGATCTAGGTCGGGTAACCTCGGGGGCCACGCAAGCAATCTGCAAATCGTGGAGTGTTCATACAACTGCTCGGTCACAGTTCGGGGGCGGTGGGCCAGTGCATTGTATTGCTGCATGTACAGTACGGGTCTCCTACAAGGTGCTGTAGGCGGAGAAATTACCGTCCCCACTTTCTCACTAAGCATATACACTGGTATGGTAGATTTCAGAATAATTTCTTAAGAGTGTTATGGAACATTCCACCATGACAAGTAATCGGTCAGCAACCTGCCAACGCACGTGGAAATTATGCTTATTTGACTTTACATATTTCATCTTCATCCTAAGATGCGACAAGTAGTTTCAAACATTTTGCTATATCCTCTAGTAAAACGGGCTCTACGTGTAGTGATAAGCCCACTTCTGATTTCCTCAATATAAGTTTTGAAGCTGCGCCTTCAGAGCATTCGTGTTCAACGACATTGCACGTAATTCTTCTACCAGCATGAAAAAAACTGTTCCGTCGCTCTTTGTTAAGAGACAACTGGTATATTTGTCGCCAAGAACCAGCCTGAAGCTACTCTGTCACAATTCCGTCACGCCACGACTCGTGCTCGACAACAAACTCGATACTTATCGACCCCATCACATATATATTTTCCACTATATAGATGACAGTCTTTCATCACCACGAAAATATTATCTAACATACGAGCACAATTATGTGGCGTATTCAAATTTAACCCGTCCAAAGTGCGCCGCGTGATAATTTGACATTTGCATTCTAGAACTCAGATGCAAAAGTGTAACCCTACCTACGAATGCGATGCACAAACTGTGTTCCTAAAGTTTCCACTGGCTTCTTATTAAACACATTACAATAAGTGGAAGATGGCTGGTGTGATGCCGAACTCGTCCAAGATGAGTCATCGACTGGTAATTCTAATTTTAAAGACTGAGGATGCAAGCCTGTGAAGAATGATCAGAGAAAGGCATGTATGAACAAAAGTGCGTGTCGGAGACAATGTTAGACTATCGCTTGCACGAAAGCACGGCCCAGGCGAATTGCTGACGAAGCATTCGTTATTTGGCAAGGTAGTTTGGCATTTATGTGACTACAATACAGAATATTGTCTCTCGTCCCATTACTTGGAGTGGTGGAGAGTGTGTTGCCAGTCGGCATAGTGACCGAATACAAGGAACCAATGAATGAGCCTCAACTTGCAGCATTTGACATGTTGCACCAATGAGGGCGAACTATTCCTTCGATCCTCAGTGACAGGGGGCAGAACGTAATGTCACTTCATTGAACCGGAAGGAAAGTTAGCAGTAGGGAACACGACAGATCGCCCACGCATAAGAAGTCTATATCGCAGCATTCTTAGACATGCGAGAACCCATATTATCGGAGTTTTAAGAATCCCAACGGTACACTGAGTGACCAGCGGTACACCTAACGATCCGATAATCTGTATAAGTCTACCAAAAACAGATTACCCAGAATGCAGTCTTCAGGAGTTTTTATTCTCCACGACAGTGCAAGGCCGTACATCACTAGGATTGTTAGTCATACACTAGAATTTTTAAGACGTAGGAGATCACTGATCATTATGCCTGCAGCCCATATTTGTCATCGTGCGACGTTCATCATTTCGGACCATTAAATATATACATAAATGAACGAATTTTTGAAACTAACGAGAAAGAATAGGCATATGATTCAGTTGAAAACTGATTCAAGCAAAAACAATAATCCTTCTTCGCTGATGGAATTTACCATGTATCCCGACAATGGGATACCTGCCTGAATGTCATGGGTGAATTCTGAGAAACAATGTATGCAGTAAGTTTTACCTATTAGCTTGAGTGTCCATTTCTTCCACATTCAATGGCTACTCATCTCGAATGGGTTTTATTTGAACACTCCTCATAACAATTTAATTCTGGGAAAATCATATATTTGTTATTTTGTCTTTGTAAACATAGTTTTCAATTCCCTTAAAAACAGGAAAATGGTATGAAATAGTATGCGCTATCTCTGAGCAGTTCTTCAAATCTGCTACAGTAAGTTTGTGAAGGTACACGCAGCACACATTTGCATTCATTACCATATTAATTATGCGGTAATACTTATATGTTTTTCTATGGCGTGCAATATCATCATACATGAATAGAGTACAATTTATTTTTCTGTTTTAACAAGTTGGATCGCAAATAGAATGTCTGGAACAGACACTTGGGTCGCCCAGCAACGTCAGAAGTACACAGTTCTTGACATAATGGTCCAACTGTGATACGCATGTATTGTCACATTTCAGCAAAGCATGATTCATGCGTAGCAACAATATTATACGACTTATGTGTGCGGGAAGGCTGACATCGCTCTAAAAAAATATTGCCCTGTGAATTGAATATGTTTACCATTTTAGCCCTACAATTGTAATGCACTCTAAATGTAAGATCCACTCTCGCCATTAAATTGTAAACGTACAGATAAAAACTATTTGTTCAAACTATTTATATCACTGTAATTTGGCTCAGTGGGAGTATGCAGCTTGTGGTGATAGTTTTATATAATGAAACGACGAAGCCTGCAAAAACACGTTCTATGAGCAAGAACTTTGATGCAGAAATATTTGGAAGAAGAAATATCCAAGCGAAAGGACGATGCAATATATTGTTCACCCAGCAATCGGAGAATAACTTCTTGGCGTATTTCGAACATAATAAAGGCCAAAGTGAAAGCTGGAAGAAAACATGCACTAAAAAGAGGGCTAACGGCTTCTTACCATTGCTTGTGACTACACTGTAAAACATTTTCTTGTAAACTTCCTTAACTATAATGGAAGTTTTTGAGCTATAAATTGTATGGAAATAATACCACATATCAGACTGCAAATATAGGAGTGTTAAACGTTGTTACAATACAAAGTTGATAACTTCCCAATGCATTTGACCTTTTCCTGAGCAAATACGCTAGTGCTACTATGGTTGAATGGGGAAATAATTTACCATTTGCGCTTTGTCACTGTACGTATACACTGGTGTGGTAAATTTACGAATAATTTCTTAGAGTGTTTTTGAAGTGGCCTTATTGGTGATACCAGTTGTATCGTATAGTCGGCCAGCATTCGCAACGTGATGAATATGCGTGTATCAGAACAGACCAACGACTTCAAAGTTTTGAACCACATAACCATTTGTGGCAGCTTGAATACCAAAGAGATCCATTTTAAATGTCAACATCTCTGAGAGAGTTTGAGTATTTCCTCCATCTGGTGAGGCTAAGAAGGGTATCTTATTATATCAGATATACTCGGAGTTTGCACAAAGACAAGTGCAATAAATATTTATCTGATTATTTCATCTAATTATTTTATGACCCTATTTATATAGCCTACACGGAGAAAAATATTTTGTAGAGAGGTCCCCCTGCGAAATTATTTTTAGGCAGGTACTACAAAATAATTTTGTACTGGTCACAAAAAATTAGTGGTGACAAGTAAATAATTTAGTGTTCACCACAAAATTGATTTGGCTATGTGAATACCAACAAAACACTTTGTGGTTGCGACAAAATATATTTTTTTCAGTGAATCTACAAAATTCTAGGAAGCATCTGTGAATATACGTTAACAAATTTTCTCTATTATATAAAAACCATGCATTTTTTATTTATAGCAAGCATAAACTAATGTTTTATTATAATTTGTGAACAGGTAATCCTTTAAACAAAAGGATCTGGTAGCAAGTTTCTGTTATTCATGTTGAAAATCGGAGTAAATTTTCCATAGTTTTGAAGAAAAAAACACGTTTTAACTCCTAAGGTTTTAACCTATGGCTGTACAGCATTTCTGACTTAACTCTGTGCTAATGCTTGTTTCGGAGTTTTTTTAGTTTTACATAGCACGGGATAGTGAGAATTATAAAACTGAAGTACAGAAAATAATTCAATTTGCATTACCACTCGAACCCCGGATACCATAGTTCACTCTCCCATTTATTGTTCTGAAACTCGTCCCTTTTCACGTGTAAGCAGCCTATTTTGCGTATTTAGCTAAAACTCCAGACCACAGAATACTTGAGAGTACAGAAGTGAAGCAGCCTCTCATACCGCGAACTCCATCCGCACGCGCCAGCAAAATGGCACCACTGGCCAGTAATATGTCGGAACGCCGCTCCATTTGCCAATCCGCGTTTGGTAACCTACTCGCCAGCCGGCAGCCCAGGGAACCTTCCGCAGTATGCAGCAGCCAATCAGACACGAGGCACGTTCCCAGAGCCTCGTGCAACCAACCAGAGAGTGGGTACGGCTGTGCCCAGACCATCATGCGAAAGGTACCGGACTATGGTCTAGGGCAAGGCATGGATTTGTTTGTCACTTTTAAGTGAATAGTAGGTTAGTTCTAGATGTAAAGCCACCTCGGGTCGGATTTCCAGCATAACATGGGAGCGTATGTAACCATCATCGACTTCATGCTTCCTTTCCAATTCCCCCCGGGGCCGCAGTGGCACAAGAGTTAGAGCACTCGCCTCCCACCAATGTGGCCTGGGTTAGGTTCCCTGCGCGGTCACTTCCAGTTTTCACATGTGGAAACCGTTCCGGAAGATTCCACTGGTCAACGGGTTTTCTCGGGGATCTCCCGTTTCTCCCTCCCTTGCGTTTCAGCGTTGCTCTATTTCCAGCTCACTTCACCCTCACCGACTCTCGAGACGTCGTTGTTCATAACAGCCCAAATCTCCTCACTCCGCGCCAGTTTGCAAGTAATTCCTCCCTTTCTCTGCCCACTGAACAACATCAACAATGTAAGTATGTAAGCATGTAAACTGTCTGGTGACTGGATATCTCCCTGTTGCATTGTGACTGTCAGCACTGACTTCTTCGTGCGACTTGTGATCTCTCTGCAGTATAGACGAAGTTAAGGACCCCGTCTACCAGCCACTCGAACTCCGCTGCGGAGTGTTTGGAAAACACGTTTTGCCATGAAACTATTAAACGTGCGTCCAATGTGTTGATCTACGAAAGGAACACACACTTCAGACGAGGGCTGCCGAGTACTTTCAAAATGACACGCACGTTAGATGCACCATTTCAGAGTACTCCAAAACGGCTAAAAACAACTTTTTCAAAGCGCCATATCTCAAAATATACGCACCAGATCCGTACAAAACTACACAAGGGCCATGGACTGAACCATTCTACAGACTTTCCACAAATAAAATAATAGGGTCACAGCTGAAAGTCCCATAGGTACACGCAGTGCGACTAGAACAATGCAGGACAGTTCAGAGCCTTGCGCTTAGCGGCGATGGCGCACTTGATGCGCGTGTCAGTGTCGCCCTTATCGCTCCCGCGCTTCTCGGCCTCAGACGCGGAAGAAAGCTCCAGGCAGGCGGGATACTTAAATATTTCACATTGTGAGCAGGAGGTTACACAGGTTTGCACTGTTCACAGGTTATATAAAATTTAAAGTTTATAATTTTTCACAAAATTCGGAATTAAACATATGTATAAGTAGAACTTTGAATAGGGAAATATTGCTTTTATTATGAAAATGAAGAAAATGCAAACAAAATACCACTGGTAGTAATCACATTCCGTGTTTTCTAAGTTGACTTCCATTATTTGAGAGCACTTGAACTAAAAGTATGATTATCATATTACAGCCGAGTGAGGTGGAGCAGTGGTAACTCACTGGACTCGTTTTCGGGAGGACCCGGGTTTGATTCCAGGCCCGGTCATCCTGATTTAGGTTTTCCATGTTTTCCCGAAATCAATCCAGGTGAATGCTTGGGCGGGTCCTTAACAAAGCCCATTCCTTCTCCAATCCCTCTTCCCTGAGAAACTTGCTCCTTCTCTAATGATCTCGCTGTCGATGAGGCGTTAAGCTGCTTACCTACCTATCTCATATTAGAGACGTTTAGGGACAAAATGTAGAGTTGCACAATTTCTCACTTAAATTCTCATTTACTCTCACCCACACCTATATTTTTGTGTACCCGCATACTTGTGTACTTAAATATATGTACTTGCACAGCTGAATATTTTCACATACGGGTACGTATATGTCAACATACGTGGCTGCACACTTGTGTTTGCGTTTACATACGCACTTACCTTCCTGCATATTTACCCCTTTGTACTGTATAGCTAAAGTCTGCATACTTGTGTATTTGCGAAAGTATGTACTTGAAATAAATAAGTTAAGTCACTAACGAAGAGCCAACCATTTAGCATTTTGAGTTGTAAGATCAATAGCACATACTCCATGAAAATAATTCAAACACATGTAATTAATAAAAGACAAAACAATCACAGACTTTGTGAACAAAGATGATCAAACATATATTAGAATATATTCTAACAGAACAGAAATAACAAACAAGGAATATCTGTGCTGAGTGTACTTAGTGTTTTGTTAATGATCTTCCACAGTCCTGCATTTTCAACACAAGGAACTGTGAGGTGGTGAGTGATGGTTAACACGTGTTGTTCTTATAGTGTAATCCAAGGAAGTATGGTAGCTGAAAGCTGGGCTGAGGTATCTTTCAAGAAGACAATCGAAGGCAAATGGACAAAACCATTACAGATACAGGAGATTACGGCGAATTCTTAAACTTCTCAATTAGTGTCCTATAGGTATGTGGGACATAACACAGGAAGATGATTTAATGGTCTACACTTTACCTAGAATAAAACAAAGTACAACCCTGGTGGGAGACATAATTCTTTGTTGAGACTATGTTCCGCAGTCTCCTAACAGTTGCTGCCAATAACATCAAACGCCAACACATTTCTACCTGTCCCGAGATATAACAGAACGTTATGCTAATACTTCCATAGGCTTTAACAAAAAGATCGTAAGTTAAAATACCTTAAGTTGTGTATATAAATATGTAACATGAACTTGTCATGCGAACCAGTTAATTCTTATTTAGGAAGACATCCATAAAAGTCCTCGCTTCATAAATGTGATTGTATGCATTTCTATAGGGCCTAGATACAGTTCATTGCTGGCGAGGCCTACCAAAACGTTAACGAAATTTTAACTCATAGTTTTTAGTATTTTTACTTTCTACGTATTATCTTTGCACTACGTGGATCATTGTGGTTATTACACTTTTTCATTATAATTTTGGATAAGTGCAGTACTGGTTTTGATTGTCATAGCAAAAAAATTGTAATTGTGGAGAATTAATTATCCCCATTAAAATTATTACCAATAGACATTACAGGTCTTATATATATATATATATATATGTATATATATATATATATATATATATATATATATATGAAGAAGCCAGTATGCATTCTCACCAGTTATATTCCTGTTTTCGGGTGTAGATAACGTTATATTGTAATGGTCCTGCTCTGATACGACCAGTATTGCAAGTCCTGTGTATTTAGTAATTCAAACGAAATGTTTTCATAATCGTATATATTGCTAAGAGATATTTCCAATGTCGGCTGTACTGTATTAAAAGTTGACTTAAAATTGTGTTTTCCATTCAGTCTTGTTTCTCTACACTGTTGATGAATAGGGATTGTTGTAGTGCTGATCTTATTTGTTTTCAAACTTTTTTTTTTAGGGTGTAAGAGTTGCAAGCAGAATGTTTTGTAATTCTTTTCTCAGCGTGATGTGATATTAAAAACTATTTTTAAGATTGTCAGATATATACTCGGAATAGTGTTTATTGCAACTGCGCGAACTTTAGCGAAACCAGAACCTTACAAATGGTTGTATTTAACAGCACACGCGTGTTTTTAATTCGACAGTGATTGAGATGTCTGACGTAAACGCTCTAAAACTAACTTGCTTCAGCGGATTCCACATGTATGGTGTTTGTGGTAAACTCATGCAGTTTATTACTTCAGCCATTATATCGGCTTGGACGACAACTAATAACATTAGGATTTAACAATCGAACAGCACCCGCGGAGACCGTTAGGACTGTTGGTCATTCGAATATTTCTGGGAACAAGACTGTGCTATACCCAATTTCAGCTTATCTTTAAAAATCACACATTTTAGGAATACTCAGTTAGACGGATATATGAAACTTGTCCTCTTCGCTCAAGAAGTACACAGACTTGTAAAAATACAAATACTGGTACTTTTACAAAACATTTTATTGTAAACGTGTTGAATTTGTACATGTGCAAAAACAAGATATGTAGAACTATCAGAAAAATCCTTACAGTTATACTGAAACTTGTGAAATTTACTAGTAGATTAACTTGTAACGGTACTAAAAACTTCTTTCGCAGCCAGTTTCCATTTCTTTTTGTAAAATGACACAAACATTTTTTGTGTGTATGTTCAGCACTGCGAAACAGAATTTTTCTCAAAAAAAATTGTTATTGTGGATTCTTTGTATAAGGGTAGCATAATTCGAATGGCCTAGTCAGATAACGGAATCGATTTTTTCAACCTGCTAGTGGATATAAAATATTCAGAGCCGAGGTACTGTCTTACCTGACGTCTGAATCGATTGAAAAAAAATGTTCTACATGACGTATTTTAGAAGTAGCAGGTTATCTTCTTTTACAAAACGGTTGCTATGAATACCACGCACAGATTTCTAGACAGTATTGTGTTGTAGTATAGATTTTTTAAACATCCCTACAGTGCCAACAAATTTCACTCTCATATTGATTTATCCGAATATATGATAGTTGAATATAATAAAAATTTTATAGTAAACTGCACTGAGCTTCACTTGAAGCATTCCTTAGTAAAGTGACAAGGTCACCGTTTCAAGTCCCATGGTTGTACACATAAAGACCAAAAACTG
>NQII01015396.1:0-15325 GCA_002778355.1 Clitarchus hookeri
AGTTTACTGTATATTATGTCACAAATTTAACTGGTTTACTGTCAAATATCTGTAAACAGGACATCGAGAGGAATACCTGAAACCACTTTCATAGACAACCTTCAAAAGTCTGAAACTGCATCTGTTGTCCTAATTTTTGGCTCTAAGCCTTCAAACGTTTGACTTTGTTCACACGGGTGCTTCAAAGTCGCATGTACAGTCTCTTCTAAAATTAAAACTAAGCTACATAGGTTAATAGGACACACACCACACTTTATTTGCAAGACAGAGTAGTCTTAAGTAGTATTAAAAGGTTCGGGTTACTCAACCCCAATGATTTGCTATAAGCCTTCAAACATTGGACTTTGCTCACACAGGTAACTTATGGCAAAAAAAATTGGGGACGAGTCCCCTGGGCCTTTTAATTTTATTTTACACTACTATTTCTTGCGAATAATATGTGGTGGGTACTGTTATTAGTTACGGCAATGACTTTGCTAGAAAGCAGTATGCATATAGCGTAGACAGTTACATAACTTAATATTTTCATATCGGTATTTTTCATGGTATTTTGTTTAATATTTTTATACTTAGCTCTATTAACAACCAAATTCAACTAGAAATGCAGCGGGAGAGTGATGGAATCCATGAAGAGTTTAGGAAGGTCTGCGGTGCTGACAGCCATTTGTTGTAATTCAATTTTTATTGTTGTGTCCTCCAATCTGCTGAACATTTATGTAGACCTATTTATCATGCTCAAGTGTTTTCAAGATTTTTTTTACGCCATGTCCTTAAAAAATTTGAGATTGGTTTTTATTTGTGTTTTCCTCTGCATAATGTGAAGCCAGTAGGGAGTGAATTCATTATATTATTTTTCAACCGCGGATCGTTAATTGATGCTGGAATTTTTTCAGAGGTAGGCCTATTTACACATTTCTTGAAATGAGTCAATGTTGTGAATATTGTCTTGGGTTACATACGAAATATTTGCGGCACACAAGAGTTCGGTTTTATGTACTTATCCATTTTTCAATAGTGCTGCGCATGGGATTTCATTTTTTAGTGTCAGTGTTAGCTTGCTTATTGGATGGGCAAGTCAGGGAAATTGTGGAAAACTGAATTTTTCAGTAAGTACCTGTAGCAACCCTGTGTAGAAATATGCAATTGTTTGATTAGCTATCGAATGCAATCTAAGAAAGAGACGCAGTATAGCGGAGATCATTTCTGAGATTTGCCATGCAGTGTGTCAAGTATTAGGATGAGAAGCATGTCATGTAGTTTTTGTTTACTTACACCAATCAGAGCAATCTAGCACTTTCTACTGTGTCAGAGTGTTTGGTGCCTGCAGGGCTGCCAATCACTGCACCACGGGTTTTCTAAACTGACAAAGAAAAACCTGTACACTTCAGTTAACACGTTTNGCAGGGCTGCCAATCACTGCACCACGGGTTTTCTAAACTGACAAAGAAAAACCTGTACACTTCAGTTAACACGTTTTATGTTAGCGTATGTCCCACATGATCTTGAGAGACTTTCCAATATCTTTGACAGCTGTAAGGACTAAAAATTATGCACAGCTACCTGTTAAAAATAATGCCTAGGGAAAGTAGGTGGCCATTTCTGTTAAGATGGGCAAATATTTATGTTATGCACTGCAGATATAATAAGTTTTCTGTTAGTTGTACCACAAGCATCAGTTTCAGTCTCTTGTCTTTTGGCACTGGTGTCTTTGTAGTNATAATAAGTTTTCTGTTAGTTGTACCACAAGCATCAGTTTCAGTCTCTTGTCTTTTGGCACTGGTGTCTTTGTAGTTCAAAATTAGAAGTAAAATTATTGTTTAAGAGTTGTACATTGACCATGAGTTGAACACTGGACAACTTTTACACAACAAATGTGAATCAGGAAAATGTATCTTCAATGTGGCCCACCAAAGTACTAGTTGCCTATTTCTTAGTGCAGTAAGCAACAAACAAATGATAAGCTCATGCATACACTGTTTTGCTTGTAACAGAGTTACAGCCNATTTCTTAGTGCAGTAAGCAACAAACAAATGATAAGCTCATGCATACACTGTTTTGCTTGTAACAGAGTTACAGCCTTTGGACTTCTATCCACATCACTTTGATTTGCCTGTTTCTCAACAAACCACCTCTTCTCTCTCTTTTTACCATTCATGAGCTTCCTTTTGCTAACAAAACAAATAACTGTTGTTTCACTCACTCATTCATTACACATAGAGGCTACCTGAAAGAATCATTCTGAAAGGAGACAAGGTTGGCTGGTAGCGTCTTATTCACAATCATTTTACATATACCTAACAAAACAACAGATATGCACAAACCAATTTCCATTACAACTTTATAAAAACTAAAACCTGATTCAACTAATGTTTGTGTATTTCAATGAACAATATGAAAATACAAATAATTAAATATAGCATAAGGTATTAAAATATATTCTAATATATTTACAGAGGGATAGTTTATGGAAAGTAATATGTACGTCACCAACATGACTCTAGCAAATCAAATTTTTTTTCTTCCCATAAAACCACATGTTGCATAATTCGACACTGTTAACTGCTAGAAATTAAAAGAAATAAGGTTATGAAATTATAATGTAGTACAATAATTTATAAATCCACTTATGCAACACTATATTGTGTAAGAAATACTACTGTAGAATTTTTACCAATCAAAACTTGTTTACAAACATTATTTATTTGTCCAAATACTAGNGTGTAAGAAATACTACTGTAGAATTTTTACCAATCAAAACTTGTTTACAAACATTATTTATTTGTCCAAATACTAGTCTTGACTATCACAAGTGCATAAAAACAACACAGAACTAATTAAGAAAACAATATTTTGCTCAGAATAAGCGCCAATATTAAATAAATATGTACGGTAAACAGAGTCTTCTAAAGATAGGCACCAGTATATTATTAATATTCACTGGCTTATACAATGTACATTAAAAAAAATGATAGCTGGATTGTAGATGAAATACGCTTCACACAGAACGAGATGTTACTTCTTGTCTTTGAGCAACATGTTGCGAAAGTCTGCATTGGTCAGCTTCGTCACTCCATGTTCTGGTTGTTTGTCTGGAGCATTTGTTCGTTGTGATACTTGAAGAACCCTTGGGACGAGTGATATTTTGGGGCGTAGCCGCCGCTGCTGTTGTTGTTGCTTCCTACAACCAGGCACAAACTCAGTTCAGCGCACTCTTATGCTGTGCTAAGCACAGTATACTGACATCACAATGGTAACGCTACAGACAGCGTAGTTATGGTATTATTGACTATACTCACTATAGGAATAGCTGTTTCGATCCTTTCGTCCCTCATGGGAGTACCTTGAAAAATTTTTAGATGGCCGTTCCCTTTCGAAACGTGGTCTGAAATTGGAATTATTTGCTTAGAGAGCCAAGGTTTTCTTTTCATCATAGGTTCAGATTTACACTATGCTTCCAGTAACGAGAAGAGCAACACATGATGGCAAAGATGCGTGCGAGATGGGTTCTCTGCTCAGGTACTTTACTCCCATCTCATTACTTCATACAAAGTGAACATGGTTTCCTTCCCACATAACATGGGCAAACTCATCTTGCCAGCATGTGCTCATCTCCATGTTACACACTCACATTTATAATGTATTCTATCTGAATTCAGTGAAGTATGGTATTGAGGCAACTCCTAATCAATTGTAACAGTCTGTTAGAGAAGGTAATAACTTAATCTATAGAACAGTCATTCTCAAACATTCCTTTACCATGGACCACCAACCTAGACAGTTCTTTCATTAAAGCACCAAAATATACAAATAAGTATTTAACAACTCATTATAATGTATTATCATAAAACATGACATGTGTATCATTTCATTTCAGAAAAGCTACAAACAATTATTCAATTATAATTTAAACAACTAAACGTTACACAGACTGGAACAAACGACATTAACAAGAGTTGGAACTAGGCTTCTCTTAATACTTTATGGCATGTTCAGAGAGTTTCGCGGACCACCTAGGACCTAGCTACAGATCACCAATGGTACGTGAACCACACTTTGAGAACCACTGCTCCAAAATATAATGTAACTAGCAAAAAGTAATACAAAATATTAAACAGACTGCACAACTTGTTAATTGCTACCAATAGGGGCGTAAAACCCATTTCATCACTTATCTCTATTATTTACTCACAGCAATCTCAATAAATGTAAGAAGAAGAAGAAGATCTAAAGATATATAAAGATATATTCTGGAAACACAAGGTGTGCAATTTACTGTATCTACCCAAATATAGAATGACCACAAATAAGACAACTCCCACATTTTCACTTTTGTTAAAAAGAAACGATAACAGGCCATGAAACTCTGAATAAATATTAATTAACTATAAACATTATTTGATTGATGAAGCATGTTTACCAAGTTTTACAATCATAAAACACACAATTTACACAGAATACAAACAGAAATAGCAAACATTATACTACTACCTGTGTTTCTACGCTACTTATGACAAGTCATTACTAAAACTAGAACTGTGCCGATTCACAAAGTCCTGCTGCTGGTGTGAGAAGTAGCTTTTGGCTTTAGTTAAGTTCAATTTAGGTTAAACAATGATAATAGTGAGGTGCAGCAAAATTAAAAGCAATTTTTTACTTATTTCAGTTTACATTGTCTAAAAATAAAATACAGTAATCCAATAAACCATGTGAATTAAGTGGAGATAAAAAAAAATTACGTCTGCCTATATTTATTAAAACACACACAACAGTAAGCAAATGTAGGGACAAGATTTTATGATTTTATGTTTAGGTAAGTTTTGTTTTAAAAATTTAAGATTTTGGTGGTGGTGGTATTTGTGTAAATTTAACTAAAATGCATATTTAAACATATTCACATGAAATTTGTAGTATGTAGCATTTAAAGATCTATATAATCAAGAGTAAGAATTTTATTTAAAATAAAATAACAAAGACACATAAATTACATTTTTGATACTATTCAACTATTTTCTGGTACAAACATTGATGTTTGTAGTAGACAAAATGTATTCCCTTTAATCAGTTTTATACAATAATGTTTGGAATATAATTTATTAGGAGAAATATTTTAAGTTTTACTGATAAAATAGCAAAAATATTGTAATTAAGTTGTATTTGATCTTAAATTAAATTTTGGTGTTATGTGATATATTCACATGTATTTTGGTTTTAGTGTTATTCACCATGCAATCTTCTCTCTAAGCTGCATAAGGTTGTTTACAGGCTTTGTTGCCGTTGACAGTCAAATGATACGTTTGAAACAAAAAAGGTTGTATTGTTTTTCTATATGCATGGGTTCTGCAATAGATAGGATTAATGACTTGCAAAACATGCACAGTTACATTTAATTATTTCAAAAAACAAAATGTAGACTAATTCTTTTTTTTGTAAGTGGGTGCTTTGCTACACATTTGGGTTGGTATAAACAGATTTGTTTATGAACAGGAAGATTCAAAAGTAATGCCTGTAACAGAACTAACTTTTAACATGAAAATATTACTAATGATCTTGTAAATACAGTATAATCTTGTTCTAATGAATCTGAAGAGGACACTTTCTATGTGTTCACTATAGAGGGGAAACTTACTTGAACACTTGTCTTGAAATAATATACAAAACTGATGTACCAAATTTGCATATGAAGAGCAGTTTTTAATCTTAATAACCCGTGGGAAAACATTTTATACATGAAATAATAAAAAAAATTTGAACNGTAATCTTAATAACCCGTGGAAAAACATTTTATACATGAAATAATAAAAAAATTTGAACGTAAACCTAAGTTCAAAATTGAAATAGGCATATACTGTAAACTTTATGGATAGATTTTCAAGGAACCAAAATAAACAAGAAGTTATCAATTATCAATATAACTAATGAACCCACTTTCCTTTACATGGATGCAAATAATTTTGATGAAGTTATTGAAATGTTAGATGGCAGGTGCGTCTTGACGTTTCATTGATAGCGATATCATTAGAGATACAACCAGAAAAAAATGCAATACTGGTGAGACAATTACAATTACACACAGGCCTTACCTGGGACTTGAACACATAACGCCTCGTACTGTAAGCTGGCGTGCAACCAACTACTTTACGGAGGTAGGTTTCTGAGCATCAACTTCAATAGAAATCAGTCTAAAGTTTTGGGCTTATCAACTTCAAATATTCACACAGGAATATAATTTTGAAAACAAGTGCGTGCGTCACTTAAATTAGGTATGCACGTCCTCACTGCATACTATATAACACTATATGTGTGCTGAATTTGATGGAAATAGCTCGACCGATTCTCAACATATGGCATACAAGTTTTAGTTTCTCATTTGGTGCTATAGAACAAAACATCCTAAAACAGGCTCTGTAAAGGAGTATCTGATACTTCTAATAATAATAAGTAGACAGAATACACAAGTACTCACAGGGCGGTACTCGTATAAAGACACACACAAAAAAAAGTCAGATGAACACATTTTCCACGCGGATGCACGGTCGCGCAACAATTTGCTGGTTAGGCCAACTGCATTAGGCGCAAGCCTATTCCCACCATATCTCATGATATTTTTTAAATCGACATTGAAATATGTCAAACTATTTAATAGATATAATTAACTTATCTTAATTTTTATTGCCTCATTTTGAAAAAAATGTCTGACCAATATGAATTATGCAAGTTTACACAGCCCACCATAATACTACTTGTGTGAAAAATTTGATGAGAATTAGATTATTGGTTACAGAGATATGGCATAGATAATGAATTTTATCACCTGGCACTCCTTTACAGAAAGGGGCGGCAAAAGATATCTCCATAAGCACATCTGATGGTGGATACAATCAGTTTAAAAAGTTTAATTGAAATTGGTGAAATAGTTTAATAGACAGGATAAACTAATCAAATCATTTATATTGCAGCCATAATGTAAATAAATCCAGACACGCTTTAAACATGGCTACTATAGCACTACTAGTGTGCAAAGTTACGTGTAAATTGGTTGATTGGTCCTGGACATATGACAAAAAAAGCTACATTTTCTCACGTAGTGGTATCTTCATTACTAGAGAACAAAACTGAGATTTATTGGCATATTCTATTTTTGTCATATATATTGTTACATATTAAGTAAGTTGAAATTGTTTCGGACATGTGGCATACTGACATAATATAATTACATTGCTGTGATTCTGAAAATACGTGACTACCTCTGCAAATCATATAAATTTAGACAGACTACAAAAGTATGACTTGTCACCTTATTTATCAGTTAATAGTTTTCTGAGATAGGACATGAAAACTTAATTTTTCATGTGGTACTAGCTTCTAAAACAGTGGACAAATGAGATTATTAATTCGCTCATTCGATACTTGCATAGATACTGTCAGCATACAAAGTTAAAATTAAAAGTTAAATATAATGTCTCAATCATTCTTGAAGTGGCATGTGAATTTAATTTTGGCAGAGTAGTGCAAAAATCACATTTGTCCACATTATTAAGATGGTAACAATATGCGCAGACGTATTAAAATGTCCACTGCAGTATGTGCCTAAAGATAATATTGGTTGCGCATGAAGTCAGCTGTGGGAAAAAGTCCGGGGAGGCAAGCAAGCCATGGGTGTGGATGGGTGTGGTCTGTTATTGATCGCATGCGCAGTTAGATGGTGGCCGCCTCTTCCTCTCCCAACGCGTGTGAAGCAACTCGTTATCTCTGTTAGCAATGTTACTTCACTGCAACTGACTCTTGTCGACCCCTACATAACATTTTAAAGTGAATAATCATATTTCATTTTAAAAACTTGTAATTTTTGAGGCAGAGACGAATAAATACGGTCATTAAAATTAGTTTCTTTACAACCTTCAGTACTTAATAACTCAAACTCGGCACGTGCCATGAGTTATGGGCACTCGGTGCTTGCGCATTATTTGACGACAAAGAGGTTTAGTATTTGCCCTTCTAGGATAAGATGCACATCTGTTGAAATAAATAAATATTTCCGTAAAAAATTCTTTGGTTTTGCCACAAGATGCCACTGAAAATTGACATACCGCTTGGTGACCATGCATTATTTAAACATTTATGACAAGAAGAGGTCAAGTACACACATGTGGGATATCATTTTATTCTAAAGATATCAAACATCTAAATTAAATTAATATTGCATACAACAATAATGTTGATTTTACACCAGATGATTGAGCATAATCTTATTATGCTTGGTAAAACCTTCCACTGCTGAAGGTTTTTAATTTAACATTTTCGGAGATGCTAAGTATAAGAACTCTCGGGTATAATTTTTTTCTCCCTGAAAACATCTAGCTATTACAATAATTTCATATTCAATAAAAAACATGTGTCGATTTCGCAACATAGACAATTGAATAGACTTCATGCAAAAAAAGGCATATTTTAACGTATAGGGGTTGGGAGTAGGTCAAAATCGGTCCAAAATTTCCCAAAATATAGCGATTAACCTGTCTTAACGAACTTATCTCTGAAAAATGTGTGGGGTAATTTTAATAAGTTTCCACTGCGTATAAAAAAGGTTTTATAAAGTTCTAAACTGAATGGTTTTTCAGAAACTTGTAACGAATGAAATAAATTAATTTAAGAGTATCCTACTAAAATTAGAAAATAAACAAAACCTATACTGGCGATGGATGCTGTGTGTGTATTATCGATATGAAAACAAAAATCATGCGCGGTTGAATTACTTTCATTTCCAACTTTAAAGAATTTGGGTAGGGTAGGTTCACTCCATGGGTGGCACTGGGCCACGTGGTACAACACTTTGCCTGCATAAGAATTGTAGTGTTGCATGTAGGCTAGACATGTTTCCTCTCAACACTGTCAATAACAATTATAATGGACAACAGGAAGTAAAATACACATCCTGCTACGCCAGCTTACAAGCGGCATACAAACATACTGTATTTACCTGAATGCAAGACTAGGTTTTATCCCTTGTTGCAAGGATAAAAATTTCAAATTCGTCTTGCATTTAGAATCCCATTTAAATGGACTATTTTGACAGCCATTTCCAGTGCATTATTTACATCACTGTGGTGCTGTGTGTCACTGCCTAAGTCACTAAACCATTTATCAATCAAATCAGTTTATAAACTAAATCATTTATCAATAACATTTTTCAACAGATAAGTAAAAACAAACCTTTAATACAAATAAATACAAAGCACCCGACATGCATGAACAACAAACCGGTATGCCTTCCAGTGCTATGCTTTGTTTTGGTTGCTTACATCACAGATAAATGTGAAAGGGAAGATGTGAAACCTGAACTACAGAGTAAAACATTTAGGAGCGTAGTCCCCACATTGATTAATTCAGTACACAATTTTTCTATTATGCCGCATGTTCAGCAACAATAGTCTAGTGTCCACAAATTGTTGCACAGGTTTTACCTTGTATATTAACCTATGAAAGAAAAATTGTTATGCCAGAAAATGAATGTTTTTGTTAGTGATGTCGGCTAATTCAGGCTAAACAGATCTTGTTAAAAAGTGAAGAACATAAAGTTATTTTATAAAAAAAGTGTATGTTAGACCATTATACTAATTTTAAGTTTATAGTCGTTCGACATTGTGGAACAAGTAACAAGAGTGCTGCTTCAAGATACTTTGGCATATCTGAAGAGAATGTGCAATAGTAGAGGTGTTTGCAAGAGAAGTTTAAAAATTTAATCTTAACTCGCAAAGCATTCAGTAAGTCAAAAATGTCCTTTCATTGACGAGAAGACTGTAGTGGACTGTGTTTGCCAAAAACGCAAGGAAGAGCATGCAATAACAACTGTGATCATCAAAAGATTTCCTTCATTATTTCTTGTGATGTCCAATTTTTTTTTGCCAATAATATTTTTTCTTCCCAGTAAAGGTTTAAATTTAGGGTTCATCTTGCATTTCAGTCGTTTTGCAATTGGGTACATACAGTGCAGAGTTCTCTTGTAATTTTTATTACCTATCCACCACAAAGTGATTTCTATCGTCCCGGCAGACGGACATGCACTAAAACAAATGCTGGCTGCTATGGTAAATTGCAGGGCTCATACAAACTCGTGACCTTGTTCTAATCAGTTACTTCCGTGACCCCTGCCTAATTTCCGAGGATATTCAGTGACTTCCGTGACCTGTGAACACACTGCAACACACCTTCTGTGTCAGTTCTGTTTAATACAAACACAGCTAGCAGTATCAGATATCTACACGCAGTATAACTTATCCTCGGAACTGTAAGAAAAGTTTACAAGATCTTGTGCCATAAACATCATTTAATGTTATAATGAGTACATTTATCAATTACAAAAAATTCCCAGTGAATTACAGTGGATTCTCTATCTATGGTTTCTCAGGGGACTGACAAAAATTTCAATATGTGTAGACCTTTCAAAGAACGTGAGCTTGAAATGCAGAAAAATAGAAAAAATGGGTGTTTAGGGAGGCAAATCTTGAATATATAAAAGGCATCCAAAAAATGCAAGAAAAATCTCATGCACAAAAAAAGCTATTTTAAAAGCCATTTCTTCTATTTCTTGTAGTTTTCTTTGATGGGCTTCATAACTAAAGAATCACACATGTACTCACAAAATCATACCTACAGTATTGCAAACCAATTTATCCCGGATACCAAACACCAGACTACTTATCAGGATATCTTCTACTGGTCCCTTACACCTTTACATCTCGTAAAACTACATAACCACCATCAATTCCTGTGCCAGTCTGATCTTGCCACCTAGTGCCCATACAGTACACAGCAGAACACATAATGTTTAATCTGGACTAAGGCATTGAAGAACATGTAAATAAAAGTAGTTACAGAACACTAAGGTACATTAAAATCACACATAATTAAGACCAACAATTATTGTGTGCGTATGCACAATTCAGTGCATTGTGAGCATGCACTAAATGGGCAAAAACTGGGAAAAATGTTTATTGCACAGACTGAGAAATTTAAGTTGTAAACATGAGAAACTACAATAAAAAACCATGGCTAGTGTAAAAAAGTGAATGCAAATGCCCCTGTTCTACTGTTCCAATTTGCTTTAACACAGTCCTTTAATTGATTAATATTATATGCAATATATGCAACATTCCCTAAAATACAATTTACACAACTATAATGTTTGACAGCACAATCTAATGAGAATGCTAATGACCACACACATTTAACTAAAATACAAACAAAATTAATAAAATGTGATACATACGCAGGCTTTGATGAGCGCCTTTTAGGACTGTAACTGTATCTACTCCTTGAAGAACTGAATGACTCTCGTTTACGAGATGGTCTCTCATCTGCAAATCTTCTTTCATTGCGCTCCCTTCTCAAGGTTTCTTCTTGGAAAGCTGGATTGCTTATAGACACCTCAAGTTTTTGTCCCTCTAACGTACTACCATTCAGTTCTTCCATAGCTTTAGCTGCATCCTCCTGAAAAAAAAAACCACTTTGTCAAACTCCTGAACTATTCTGATCTAGATAGTTGCAATTTATGTGTGTATAGCTTAATGTCTCACTAGAAAGGAACTAAATGCTCAGACCAACAGGAGAAAAAAGTTCTCTTCTGAATATGAGGTAACTGCATGAATTGTGAATG
The DNA here is from genome assembly GCA_002778355.1 of Clitarchus hookeri. Classification (NCBI taxonomy): domain Eukaryota; kingdom Metazoa; phylum Arthropoda; class Insecta; order Phasmatodea; family Phasmatidae; genus Clitarchus; species Clitarchus hookeri. Next base: position 11,654 of record NQII01015396.1, read on the forward strand.
CATGATGGATGAATTACACAAAGTTATGTGTATGTGTGTGTTTAATAACAATTATTATTTTTTAAAATAAAAACACTTTGGATAGATTAAAATAACTACAGTTACTGTTCAGTTAGATATTATTTTTAATTCAACAAACAAATTTGCAATGGCAATTTCAGTTTTAATTGAAACAAAACACCACTCTAACATATTCATCACCAAGATAATTTTCTGAAATCACTATATGTATATTATTTGCAAATGTGAAATGCTGTAATTTTCTCCTCCCGCCTGTTTCCCTCCTTTCAACCCTTACCAAATATTTCCTGTTCACTCATATTGTAACTTCACTGGAAGATCTCAAGTCTAGAAAAGCCACAACCAATAAAATCCATCTTTTCCATCACATCTATGTCACCCAAATTAAACAACTTAAGAGGACTCCCTAACAGAAAATTTTAAATGTCTCAAGGTTATGTGTGGCCAAAATGAAGCATTGTGACAGGACCTCCCAAGACTTTGATTTGCAAGAAGCTGAATTACTTGCAAACTAGATCTGTTACAGTAGGATATTATTACACACAATGGAAGGCAACAGAATAAACTACAGATGCCACTTTGTACTTTTATCCTTGCCCTTTAAGAAACTGCCGAGGAAAATTTGAAAATGCTGCGCCATCTGCAACGACATCATTACAATTGTAAGCGCCCTCTATTTCAGCGGTCTGTGGCAGACTCTTTGCTCGTGCTCAGATCCTCTGCCTTGTTATTCTACACCCTTTCCCCTCCACCCACGTGTGCGTCTTAACTGTGATCGATGGCAATAAGGCCTTGTGCAGCCGAGCTCGGACATATTCTATTCTGCTGCTACTTCTGCTCAGCTTGTCTGTCCAGCTTCCGCTTGCTTGCACTTTACTTCAACGAGAATTACGACAACTTTATCTAGTCATTCGCACTGAGCAACGGGGTGAATTTGTGGTGAGTCATGGAAAATGTAAAGTTTCTGTTTTCGGTAGGAATCTAACTGTTTGTAATTTTTGTGTGGCACGTGTGTGTAGTTGCTTGGGTGTGCGGTAGTTGCTATACATTGAAAAATTTGGTTTCGGTTGCCGTTCTAAATTATGTTTGGCTGTAATTATGGTGTCGCGTCTGCTGTGCCTCTTGTTTTTAACATGTCGTGATTGTCTTTGCGTGCCGCACAAGTTTATTTGAACTTTCTGGTAATTTTCCGTTTCCACGACTCATTCGTAAAGGCATAGTTTTTATGGTTTTAAAGTGTTGTATGTTAACGGTAGGAGCTTTAGTTTGTCACAATTTGACTGCCTCCCACCGTAACATTTTTATTGTAATTTTTAAATATATTTTTATAGGATTGGAGGCTTTACTGGGCCGAGGGTGGCTACCCTCATTCTTAGCTACTTAACTGAATTATGGGAGCTTAGAAAGAATTACTTTGAAACAAGTATAAATAATTGTATTTTATGTCATTCTGTATTGGCATGTATGGGAGCCAGTATTTAATTAATTTTTGTGTTGATGCTCCAACGGTAACGTTTAATATTGATTGTCACGTGATTGAAAGTTTGGTATTTTTAATAATATTGCTATCTTTTGTATGCATATTTATATTGATTTATATATGCCTTTTGCCAATGTTTTCTTTTTTTTTTTTGTATTATTGTACACAAATGTCATTAAAGGGTATTAAATTGTGACTTGTCTAATGTCAATTATTTGTGATAAGTCATAATGCCATTTTTAACCATTTCCACTATTTTTTTTCTCTTTGAATATATTTAATGAGTGGTAGCTTTACATAATATTTTTTTACATTTCCTGTAAAAGAATTGTGTTTCTGGAACATTAAATACCAAGATAAGACACATACATACAAACTCTTCATTTATGTTTCACATGGTTTCTGCCTTTGCAGCGACCAGCATGATTACAGTGAAACCTCGTTATTGCGTTCCCGTTTATGTCGTTTTCCCATATCAGTTGATTTTTTTGGATGGCCCCAACAAATATACTATATAAACAATGTTAAAAAAACCCGCATGCTACGCTCTTAAAACGTTAACTTACCCGCAACCATCGATCAGATATTCTGTCCGAAAACTAAAATATATTCGGAACTATTGTTTATCTGTGAAAAAACTATCGTAAAACTGGTACTACCAAAATTCAGTAGTACCAAGAGCCGGTAAACAGACACTCCCTAACCTCAAATGCTAGTGTACACAACTAGTTGTGGAACATTGCAATTGCTAACAACTACGTAATTTATTTTTGATAATTCAATCACTATTTGTTTTTAAATTACTCACGTCGAAAAGCAGGCAAAACATAATAATTGCAGGCATTTCTTTGTTTTAAGTAAGCAACAAATATTCGCGCAAATAAAACCTGTAAATATAATGGTTGTGGTATGGACCAGAACCAGACATTCTTATGGACGGAACGGATTTGAACTTTACTCTCGTTCCACAATGGAAACGTAATAATTTTTTAGGTCAGTACGGTAAATAACAATGTAAATTACGAGCATTAAAGGGGAACAGTATGTTTTCACGGATTAATTTTGTTAAGATAAAATTACGCTAGTAACTTTTAAGAGTAATGCAGTTATATCAACTGTCACACAAGATGGCGAGTGTTGTTTAATTTGGCAAAATTTAAAACATTTTGCGGGCAACAAAATTTTTAGCAAAGTAAAATATTATTTCAAAAACTCGGATTTTTACATGTCTAACTCAACAATTTTTTAGCACGTTTCTATTTTAAATCATTGTTTTCAATGAAGTTTGTTTGATTTTTGCCACTTTTTTTACATTTGGCAGAAATTTAGTGAATTTGATGTAAACATTCAACGGATTTTCGAAATTAAGTGCATTTAAATATTTTATAATACAATAACTATATTGAATGATTGAGATATTTTTTTCATCCAGTATTTAAAATATGCCCACTGTTCACTACAGGCAATCAACTCAGTATACCCAAGAATGAAAAGAATTTTTTTTTTGAGGTTAGGTTTTACTTTTTGAGGAGAGAGGTCCACATGATGAGTTTTCTCGCATGCTGAGTTTTTTTTCAGTAGGTCCCATGAAAAACGAATAATAGAGGTTTCATTGTATTTCCCAAATGCACAAACCCTAAAAAAACAAAACTTAATTCAATATTATGTGTGGCGGTAATGCTTTTAGAACGATTATGAACTTGAATATTTTGATTTATAATTTCTATTTAATGATCAGCATTTCTAACTTTTTATTAATTTAATTAGCCACTGTACTTATTTTAGGGTGAGTGTATTTAAAAATACTTTTATGGATAAACTACTTTCACANTTAATTTAATTAGCCACTGTACTTATTTTAGGGTGAGTGTATTTAAAAATACTTTTATGGATAAACTACTTTCACACTATTTTTCTGAACACAGACTAACATCATTGGTACAATATGACTTACAAAAAAATCCTAAAAATTAAAAATGTATTTAGAGTTACAGGATCTACCTCTCCTGTGAAGGTTAGTTTCATAAGACCTGAATTAGGGCAAACAATACTTAATGGTACCATGTTGCATACTGACCACATTCGCGAACTCCACGTAAGCAAAGCCTCTTGACTTGCCTTCTCTGGTTACAACCAACCGCACCTCTTGCAATGATCCAAAGCGTTCAAAT